>JAZBNJ010000063.1:600000-885565 GCA_037349165.1 Choristoneura rosaceana | reverse complement strand
ACAGGACTGTATATCCTTACAGTCACACATCCTTATTTTGACAAAGTGTAAATAACTTTAGTTATGCTTGCTTGCTTGCTTAATTGCATGCTGGCTTGCAAAGATGCCGGAGATCATACGCCTTCAGAAGATATTCTACATATTTCAAATTACATGATGTTTTAAAATTCCTTCATGATTGCAGATTTGGTCGCAGTGGGCACAAAAAGTGAAATCTAAATATAGAAAATGTTGAGAACAAACCCAAGGCACTGGTGGAGGTCCTGCAGTAATCCGCCCACTGACAGACACCGAACTCAAGGTTTTGGAGGTTGTAAGAACAGCTTCAGTGGGTGGATTTGCCAATATGGAGATTCCAGATATATCTATCTATCTATCATGCTTGCTTGATGCGTGCTTGATTGCATGCTTGCTTGCTTGCATGTGCTTGCATACTTGCATTAGGTATTGCTTGCATGCTTGCTTGCTTCTTAGAAAATGCTTATGATTCACACGAGCGAAGCCGCGGGCAAAAGCTAGTCCTACTAATATTATAAATGTGAAAGTTTGTGAGTGAGTGAGTGAGTATGTTTGTTACTTGTTCACACCGAAACGGCTGAACGGATTTAGATGAAATTAGATGTTTATGGGCGGTGGTGATCTCTTAGGTACCACCAGGAGACCCATTTGCTCGTTCGCCTTCCAGTAAAATACTTAAAAAAAAATTGGTAAAAAGTTAGTTTATAACCTGGATTAAAACATAGGATACTTTTTATCCCGATATTCCCACGGGATAGGGATAAAATCTCGAAATAACAACCGCTGGGCGTAGAGCCATGAAATTTGGTATGTAGATAGCTGGAGGTCTGGAATAACACATAAGCGACTTTTGAGGGATAAGATCTCAAAATATCAATCACTGGGCTTAAAGCCATGAAATTTGGTATATAGATAGCTGGAGGTCTGCAATAACACATAAGCGACTTTTGAGGGATAAGATCTCAAAATAAGAACCGCTGGGCTTAGAGCCATGAAATTTGGTATGTAGATAGCTGGAGGTCTGGAATAACACATAAGCGACTTTTGAGGGATAAGATCTCAAAATAACAACCACTGGGCTTAGAGCCATGAAATTTGGTATGTAGATAGCTGGATTTCTGGAATAACACATAGGCTATTTTTCACATCGCTAATTCCACGGAATAGGGATAAAATCTTCAAATAATAACCGCTGGGCTCAGAGTCATGAAATTTGGTATGAAGTTAGCTGGATGTCTAGAATAGCACTTTTGGACGGATTTTGATAAAATTTGGAATAAAGTTAGTTTATAACTTGGATTAAAACATAGGATACTTTTTATCCCGATATTCCTACGGGATAGGGATAAAATCTCGAAATAACAACCCCTGGGCTTAGAGCCATGAAATTTAGTACGTAGGTAGCTGGACGTCTGAAATAATACATAAGCGACTTTTTGACCCGATATTCCCACGGGATACCTAGGGATAACACCTTGAAATAACAACCACTGCGCTTAGAGTCATGAAATTTGGTGTGTAGGTAGCTGGACCTTTGGAATAACACATAGGCTATTTTTTACCCCGATATTCCCACGGGATAGGGATAAAATCTTGAAATAATAACCGCTGGGATTAGACTCATGGAATTTGGTATGTAGGTAGCTGGATGTCTGGAATAATTCATAAGCGACTTTTTGACCCGATATTCCCACGGGATACCTAGGGATAAAGACCGAATAGTTTACGCGTGCGAAGCCGCGGGTAAAAGCTAGTGACTAATAAAACTAATGAACACCTATGTACGAGTACGTTTGTAATACCAAAGATATCACCAGGGAAAACCTCAACAGGCAACTCTGTCCACAGATTTATGGTCCTTGGAAGGAAACACCTTTGAAATCGGGCTGTACGAGACCATTGCGGCTCTAGACCTTTCTTTAGTTGTAATAATGTCGAAAATAATTAACTGAACTACTTGTCGTTTTGTTTAAGTCTGCTCCCGTGGAAAATCTAACACCGACACCTGCTGTGGAAATACTTGGGCTGCCACCACCAGTTATAGAAGAGACATTAGTTGCTGCCCAGCCATCAGTCGCCGTTTGATTTATAATTCTATCTGTGGTGCAAAAGTAGGAGATACGATTCAAAACTTGTCAAAAATTGATGAAAACCTCGTGTAGCCCTTTAAGAAAAGTGTCACTGCCGGTCGCGCGGCCGCGTTAGGTATTCGTTTGGGATGTTGCTGTCTTTATCGCACGTGACATAACCGCTCGCAGCCGTCCCCCCATGTCTTCCGCAAGGACGTCCGTAATTTATATCGAGATAGCTGTAGGCTTTTCAAGATTTGGGCGGTTGAATTTTGCGTTTCGTTGTCTTCATATTATATGAAAAGCATAGCACAGAAATCATTGATATTTTACAATCAATACATATATTCATCATGTTTTCTACTAGCTTTTGCCCGCGGCTCCGCCCGCGTGGTATTCGGTTATCACGCGCTGTTCCCTCGGGAACTGTGCATTTTTCCGGGATAAAAAGTAGCCTATGTCACTTTCGGGCCTATAAACTATCTATGTGCCAAAAATCACGTCGATCCGTCGCTCCGTTACGGCGTGAAAGACGGACAAACATACAAACACACTTTCGCATTTATGATATTAGTATGGATGCCTGTGGTTTTTCGATTTTTGTAAAAATGCTTTATTAGTCTGTAATTCTTGTGCAAAGTTGACATGTTTTTTTTTTGTCAACTTTTGAGCTCCTGTAATTCTGATATTACACATTTATATGAAAATCTGAAAAACCACAGGCATAGATAATGACGTGTAGTCCATTCTTACAAACCTTCATCTATTTCTATTACCTAGTTTTCAAATGAGACCAGGACTACGTTTGTAGGTATGGAGAATTGAACGAAGAGACTTCTCTTAATGCGTTGAAGACATACTTAGGGCGAACGTCACTTAATATTATGAATTCTGTTTTCTTATACTTCAGCTCGCGGAACAGAAATTAATGTTCTCGTATAATAACTATAATGTGAAAGAATGTAACCTACCTAGCTGTAATAAAAGACTATAATGAAGTTCACTTTGTTTTAATCAGCTTTTTCTGGGCTGTAATGCAGAGTAGGTACGGTGGCGATGAAGGCATCTAAATTTATTTTTCAAACCCCTAAAGTACCTACATCTCTATGACCCCTCTCGCCTGTGCATGGCTTTTATTAAATCTTGCCTCCGGTGACTCGGCAACTGGGTCAGGATGAGGAGTCATCAGCCACGGGAGAAGTGGGTAGCCTTTGTCTCCAAGAAGCCACTCCATAGCTTGGTGCTGAACATATTGGCCTTCAAGGTGCTGGTGCATATTGCTGCTCCTCCAAACAGCAGCATCATGGGTTGAGCCAGGAAAATTTGGGTTAACGCTGGTGATCCGACCAATGGTGTCGCACACCACTTGACTATTAATGCTATAGAACCCTTTTCTGTTAAAGAAAATGTTACCTGGGGCTCGTGGGTGGTTATTTGGGGGTTTATGTATCCCTATACTATATGTGACTCGCATCTACCGCACCCAGTGTATATGGCATTCCAAAATGGGTCTGAAACTCCTGCATTGCCCTCTCTTTCTCCAGTCTATTATAGTCACTGGGAACTGGATCCACAGTGGGGTCAATCTTTTGATTGTTATAGTACAAACAGCTGCCAGACTGCGGCTTATGGTTGGTTGGCTTTGAGCTAGAATACTAATTTCTCCCACAGCAGTTTGGTAGCTGCCATGGGCAAAAAAAAGCTCAGGGCACTCAAAACTTTTCTAATGGATGATACGGTACGATACAATACAAATATTTTTATTGCACACCACAAATCAGTACAGTGAATTAACAAAAATACTAAAAAGTATGGCAGACACAGGCAGTCTTATCGCTTAAAAGCGATGTCTTGCAGAAGTTGCAGACAATCAATTATGAAATACGCATGGAATTGATCCAGCACAACTTGACTTTTCGAAACCTTATTTTAAATGGGACTATTTTAGTCGCCGCTAAAATTAGCCAATTTAGCTTGACTTTCGCTTAAAATGGACATGCAAAGAATAGCATTTAAGCAGCTAAACCTAAATTGAATAGACCGGCTAAAATAAGAAACGTCAGATTAAATTAGCGATGTCATTTGATTATGACAGGTGCTCATAGAATAGCAAAGTGATTTAGCGACGTCTAAATAAAATTAGGAATTTTAGCGGCCGCTGTAGAATCGGGTCCATTGTTTACGTACGACTAAGATTTAAGTCGATCGATTTACAATCAATTTCGAACGTTTTTGTCCCGGCCTAGTAAGAAGATGACAGTTAGTCACGAACCGGAACTCACGCGAAGCGCACGCCGCTCGGTGCGCCGTTTTTGACAGCTGTGACGTCTGTTGCAGCTGGTGCTGTTTGCCTACCGCTCGTAGAAGATGTGAAGTGTGGACATTAGCCGTGTCGTATCGCGAAGTGGTGTAATGGTGGCCCCAGGGGCGTTTCTTTAGTGACTTTTCAAGCGACTTCTTCGGTCTTCGGGTTGGTTCCGGTCGTGGCCCGCATCATGGCAGGGCTTTTGCGTGGCGCCGCCACGCGAGGCGATTGCCCGACGCGCGAGACGCGTCTGTGACGCGCGCGCTGCCGTGGGCCTCCGCGAGGAGTGTCCCGCGCGCCACCCCGGCGCGCGGCACGACGCCAAGGCGACGCGCCGTCCTTCGGCGGAAGACTCTGCGCTGCAAAGTGCTCGCCATCCATGGCGACAGCAGGATGCTTGTGACGCGCGCGTGATGCGCGTGCGCCACCCGCCCTCTTCTTCACCTTCATTACGCTTGGCGTCGACATGGCCCTACGGGCCGCTCATCCGCTTGTAATAGCGAGCGCGCGACCTCGCGCGCCGCCCGCCCTTCACCAGCCGTGAGTTGACTCACCGGATTTCATCTTCGTTGAAACTCGGGACTCTGTGAGTACTGAACAATATTTCAATTACTGGCCAGTAGTATGTGCTCGTCGGTTTAAGGGCAGCGAGCCCTCGTGTCCGCGTCCGTTAGACTCGGGGTGCACCCACTTAGATTTAGCTCGGCCTTAGCTTAAGTCTCCATTGTCTCACTGCGGCCGTAACCGCCATGTCGCGCTTTCTGTAATATACTATTTATTGCATGCCAAGCTGTAGTATTATTGGTGAGGAGTCCTAGTCCCTTAGCCCTAAGCATACACGGTCCTTGAAATAAAAGCCCGTTGCTCTTCCGAGACCATTCCGGTAAATTTTATCTTATCTTATCTAATCACCTGTAGTGGCGTGATAGCCGACTGGCTCCTAACAACTTTAACTACTTAAAGCTTTTTTTTTTTTTCTTTTTTTTTTTTTTGCGTCACTACACAACTCACCGGATATCCGTAGTCGTTCTTGCTAGTCATGGCGACGATGGCGACACTCATGCTGACGCGGGTTGCGTACGCGACGGTTGTGCTCAGAAATAGCAGCAACACCATAACATGGCGCATGCCGAACATGGCGTCTGAAAATAAAAAGTTGAGGTTAGTTTATAGACAACCATAACGCTTCCGCATCCATCGCGATCCCGCCATCTCAACCAAGTCGTCGCTCCATCTTGTTGGAGGCCTACCAATTGCTCGTCTCCCGGTCCGCGGACGCCATTCGAGAACCTTCTGACCCCAATAGTAACTCCGATGGTCGACTGTGGTCGATGATGAAGACCACAGTTGACCATCGGAGTTACAACTCAATAACAAGTATTTCATGGATTGAATTTCAATTACTTTAACTCAGTTGCTAAGCAATTTGTGCTCCTCGTAATGCATATGATGACATGTAATGGGTCGTCGTGAAGCACCAGGACTCCTCAATAAAGAAAGTCTCTATATCGGAAAAGTAATCTTTTGTAAAAGGTGACGAGCAGTTGGCATGAAACTATTGTATCTTAGATTATTTACACTAAAAAGGGTAAAAAAAAATTATAACAAAAAATTTAACCGACTACAAAAAACCATGAAAATAACTTTCTACCAGTCTGAAGTCGGTGCCTCAACACGAGCCAGCAGGAGTGATTGAAGCCCAATATTTAGTGCGCAGGTGAGGTAGGTGACTATAGGTCCACTCCTGCTGGCTCGTGCTGAGGCACCGACTTCAGACTGGTAGAAAGTTATTTTCATGGGTTTTTGTAGTCGGCTCAATTTTCTTTAAACAGTGTTGTATATTCTACGTAACTTGGTACCACGCATTAAGCTTGTCTCATTTCCACATTCATATTACATTTATGACGAGTCTAGGACGGGTTCTATAAACAGTTCAGCATCTCCCACGTCCAACTCGCCACAACTCAGACTAGTAACTGCATTATAATACGTCTTCAAAAACTAGTTACTTGTTAGTCATGGCAGAACTTTAGTTTGTATTAGTGATGTTATAATATTCGATAGTATTTGGTACCAGTATTTGGCTTATTCGACTTTCTTCGGATATTCGGTTTCGACTAAACAACTTATTATACGAATCAATGCCAAATACCAAATCACATAAACACTTACTTCATTTTTATTTAATCAGGGAGGCACTTTTATTTTTTATCGGAAAAAGAATTTATCGGAAGGCATGCCGATCGCGAGAATTTAACAAAATGGCGGCGTCATTTGCAAATTTTTCAAAGATTGTAAATGCCAAAGAGTTCGGAATGCAGTAACAAGAGATCGGATACATTAACCCTGGAATCAACTCAATCCAGCTTTTATTATTGATTTGCATGCAGTTTTAGCATATTAGGTACCTAAATATTACGAAAGTGTGTTATGTCTCTCCATGAGAGCGTAACATAGATGTCACTAGTGCTGCTGCTTAAAAAGCATACTCGTAGTAGAAATAAGCACCTGAGATAAGGGTGTATAGGAGAAATTCGTGTCTGTACCCCTGTCTAGTAGTAGTGTAGGGGTATAGCACGCAGCACGGAATGCTGAGGACCTGGTTTCGATTCTATCTTTTTCTGGTTTTTCTGTGCATCCATGTCTCATTTTGTATTTTAGAAATATTACCTAAATGGTGGATTTCTTTGTATGTCTTATTTGGATTGGCCCGGTGCATGGCATGTCGTGAATGACTGTGTATCTAATTTAATAAAAAACGACATTAGGGCATAGAATCTCTGCAAAGTAACGCATGAATCAATCAAATTCATACTAATATTATAAATGCGAAAGTGTGTTTGTATGTTTGTGTGTTTTCCCTCTTTCTCGCCGTAACGGAGCGACGGATGGACGTGATTTTTGGTATAGAGATAGTTTATAAATGGTCCCGAGAGTGACAGGCTATTTTTTATCCCGAAAAAATGCACAGTTTCCGAGGGAACAGCGCGCGATAACCGAATACCATGCAAAGCTAGACAAATTCAATACCGAAATTGGAATATTCTGTATACAGTCAAATCACTATTCCCGACAAATTTACTTATAAATGACTTGGAACAGCATTAGCTAGACAAAGTTATTTGTCTTCAAAGTTAGAGAAATGCTCTTGGTAAAAGGGAAACCGTGTTATACGTAACTAACAGTTGGATGCATTTTGGTCTCGATCGTTATGGGTATGAGTTAGTAATAAAATGATGACGATGTTAGTAATAAAAAATTATGTACAAAAAAGTATGAGGAAAAAATTATGAAGAGTAATTATTAAGAACACAAATCGGTAGTAAAAAAAATAGGAATAATAGTTTAATGAGAGTCGATATGGACGAGTAGAATTGAACCTTGCATCTTCATGGTCGAGACATTCATTTAGATGACCGTATGGCCTAGTGGTTAGAGACCCTGACTACGAAGCTTGAGGTCCCGGGTTCGATTCCCGGCCGAGGCAGATATTTGTATGAATAATACGAGTGTTTGTTATCGGGTCTTGGGTGTTTAATATGTTTTTAAGTATATATTTATCTATATAAGTATCTTTATCCGTTGCCTAGTACCCATAGTACAAGCTTTGATAAGTTTGGGACTAGGTCAATTGGTGTCAAGTGTCCCATGATATTTATTTATTTATTTATCATACGGATTAGTTCCAGGTCTTCACATTTTTATACTGTTATCCATACTTAATTATTATAAATGCGAAAATGTGTTTGTATGTTTGTCTGTCTTTCACGCTGTAACGGAGCCACGGATCGACGTGATTTTGGCATAGAGATAGTTTATGGGCCCGAGAGTGACATAGGCTACTTTTTATCCCGGAAAATGCACAGTTCCCGAGAGAACAGCGCGCGATAACCGAATACCACGCGGGCGGAGCCGCAGGCAAAAGCTAGTTATACTTATAATTAGACTTATATAACTACCTGGCGACCTAATTCTGTAACTAAAGGTCTACTTGGAACTATGAATAGCGGGGTATTTATCTTGGCCTAGAAATACAGTCTGTCTACACAAACCTATTTCTTTAGGTCCAGCAGCGACCTGGCAACAATTTGGGCTATTATATCACTAACCTATGTATTTGAGATTCAAGAAACATCTCAGCATGATTTTCCTTGCTTGTTTTCACAATACAAATTCAAATTCCATCTAAGTCTGTTTGTTTGTTTGTTACTTATTCACGTCTGAACTGAAGCGATTTAGATGAAATGCGGTGTAAAGATAAAGTCCCGGGGAAGGACGTTAGGATAGTTTTTATCCCGGACAATGAATAATTTTCGCGAGATAACGATTAAAAAATTCTATGCGGATAGAGGCGCGGGCGACAGCTAGGTCAAATTAATTTTATTATATTAGTAAGAAAACATAAGGTTGGAAAATCCCCGACTTTGTCAATTCAAAGTTCAATATCTTAAAAACAGCTCAACCGATTTGAAAGAAATGTATCTGAGAAATGTATGCTGGAAAATCTGCTTTTATATGAAAAAGCCGCATTTAAATCAGTTCACTCGTTTAAGAGCTACGATGCCATAGACAGACCGACACACATAGCAGTCAAACTTATAACACTCCTCTTTTTGCGTTGGAGGTTTAAAAAGGCGTTTTGGCCTAGTGGTTTGACTTATCGCCTCAAATCAGAGGATCGTGGGTTCAAAGTTTTTCTAAATTTATGTGCGAAATTACATTTGGGATTTACCACGAGCTTTTCGGTGCAGGAAAACCATTGTGAGAAAACCTGTGAAGTAATTCAATGGTTTATATGAAGTTCCCAATCCGTACTGGACCTGCGTGTCAACTACGGCCCAAGCCCTCTCATTCTGAGAGGAGACCTGTGCCCAGCAGTAAGAAAATATAGGCTGGGATGATGTTGATGTGTAAGAATACAATAAAATACATTGGTCCTCCATGGAATTAACAAAGTTTTGCCTTGCTACGAGGGTCAAACTGAAAGTTCTTAGAAAATCAAAAACTGAGCAAACTAGCAAGTTATTAGTTTTATTATATCTTTTCAAAATAGTGTCCATTCACATCAATACACCGCTGCATCCGATGGAACCACTGAGAAAAGCACTTAGCCCAGTCGTCCTTAGGGGTCTCTTCGACGGCCTTTTGAAACGCACCCACTGCTTCCTCGGTGTTCATAAAAAGTTTTCCTCGAAGTTTTTCTTTTATTTTCGGGAATAAATAAAAATCGCAAGGTGCGAGGTCGGGGCTATACGGCGGGTGACCCAGTAATTCCACGTTTGACGTCACTAAATAGTCGATCGTTCGCCTGGCGGTGTGCGACGAGGCGTTGTCGTGGTGAAGAAGGATCCTACTTCGAGGTCGCTTCTCCCGAACTTTTTCCAATACAAGTGGCAAACAATTGTTAGTGTACCACTCTGCAGTAACTGTTTTTTGATCCTCTAAAGCAATTGTCGCATAGTGACCTGTCCTTCCGAAGAACGAGGCCACCATCTTTTTTCCCACGCTTCGACCTCTCTTCACTTTAGTTGGCAACTCCTCGAAAGGCAACACCCATTGAGCAGACTGTCTCTTGGTTTCTGGATCATAACAGTAAACCCAGCTTTCGTCACCCGTAAGTATGTCGAAAACAGCATTTGAGTCACCTCCGTTAAATCTTTCAATCATTTCACGGCACCAATCAACCCGACGGAGTTTTTGGGCCTCGGTCAAATTATGAGGTATCCACCTCGCACAAAGCTTCCTGACCGCTAAATGTTCATGGAGGATTTTATGCACTTGACTCATACCGATGCCTAAGCTTGTCCGAATCTGCTGATACGTCACTCTTTTGTCAGTCTCTATCATACGCTGCACAACACTGATGTTATTTTCAGTCGTCGCCGTAGAAGGCCGTCCCTCACGCAGATCGTCGGTGAGATTAGTGCGACCACGTTTAAACTCATTAAACCAGTTGTAAATGGTCGCACAAGATGGAGCTTCATCATGAAAGGCCAATCGAAGTCTATCATAGCTTTCTTGTTGACTTAAATGACATCGAAAGTCATAAAAAATCATTGCACGAAAATTTTCGCGAGTTAAATTCATGTTGACGTGACACAGACAATTTTCAATTTGCCGCCAAATCGTAAAACTAATGACAAATGAATGAAATACATACTCAATAATATTGGCAAAGAGTTCCATTTTCAAAATTTAAACTTACTTTTTTATTATATTGTTTATAAGTGGCCAGTTCTAAAAACTTTCAGTGTCGCCCTCGTACTTCACCAATCAACCACTGAACTATTTTCCCAAGAAAGTTGTGAAGGTTCCCTACAAGAGTCTACTACGTAATTCGAAAATCAAAGTTCGTATCGTGCCGTCCCTCTCACTCTCATCTATATAATAAAAATCAATTGCTGTTCGTTAGTCTCGCTAAAACTCGAGAACGGGTGGACCGATTTGGCTAATTTATGTTTTAAATTATTTGTGGAAGTCCAGGGAAGGTTTAAAAAGTGAGCAAATATGAAAAAAAAATGAGGCGGTACGAAGTTTGCCGGGTCAGCTAGTTGTGAAGGTTCCCTACAAGAGTCTACTACGTAATTCGAAAATCAAAGTTCGTATCGTGCCGTCCCTCTCACTCTCATATTAAATAATAATAGCGTCAACGGGACGGCAATATGGCCATTTCTATTTAAAATTGTACCCTGAGTTTATTTCTCCGATCTCAACATTTTTGGGAGGTAGACTCAGTCCATGATTCCGAGCTCACTTACACTTACTTGTCAATTTATTAAACGATAATTTTATTAGTAAGTTAATAAAGTCTGAATTTTAGTTTATTAATTAAACTAGCTTTTGCCCGCGGTTGCGTGGCTATATTCGGTTATCGTGCGCTGTTCCCTCGGGAACTGCGCATATTTCCGGGATAAAAAGTAGCCTTTGTCACTCTCGGGTCCATAAACTAACTCTATTTCAAAAATCACGTCGATCCGTCGCTCCGTTACGGGGTGAAAGACGGACAAACACACAAACATACAAGCACACTTTCGCATTTATAATATTACTAGCTTTTGCCCGCGGCTCCGCCCGCGCGGTATTCGGTTATCGCGCGCTGTTCCCTCGGGAACTGTGGATTTTTTCTGGATAAAAGGTAGCCTATATCACTCTCGGGCCCATTAACTAACTCTATGCCAAAAATCACGTCGATCCGTCGCTCCGTTACGGCGTGAAAGACGGACAAACATACAAATACACTTTCGCATTTATAATATTACTAACTTTTGCCCATGGCTCCGCCGCGTGGTATTCGGTTATCGCGCGCTATTCCCTCGGGAACTGTGGATTTTTTCTGGATAAAAGGTAGCCTATATCACTCTCGGGCCCATAAACTAACTCTTTGCCAAAAATCACGTCGATCCGTCGCTCCGTTACGGCGTGAAAGACGGACAAACATACAAACACACTTCCGCATTAATAATATTATAGTAAGTATAGTATAGTATAGTATGGATAGATAGTATATGTGTATATACTATGTGTTGTCTATGTGTACTTAATGCTATTGTTGTGTCTTGTGTTGTGAATAAATGTATTTTCTTTCTTTCTTTTTCTTTATATAGTATATACTATGATATAGTATGGATGGAATAATGTCACAGTTAAATTACGGAAATACGTTACTTTGACCTCCCTTATAAGAAACCTGGCTGCCGGTAACACACTGTATATGGTGGTAACTCGTAAATCTTGTCGGTGATAGATTTAGCTTATTTTAAGCGAGACATTCACACATTTTCTGCAAGGAATAATTTAAGTATCCGTATGTATTTTAATTTCCAGTCTACTCATACGCAGTGAGACCAAAAGCAGTAAACGTAGAGACTATTTTGAAGTTGAATCTAAAAATACCTTATAATTATTTATTTATTTATTCATGAATTACTGGCACTTGAGGCATTCCATCTTAGGCTTCTATGTTGGCAACGCATCTGCAATACCCCTGGTGTTGCAGATGTTTATGGGCGGTGGTGATCTCTTACCACCAGGAGACCCACTTGCTCGTTTGCCTTCTAGTAGAATAAAAAAAAAAAAAAAAAAAGAACAATACAGTGATTGTGTTTGAACTTACACAAAATAAATAGTACAACTGTAGTACAAAGTGCACTGTAGTTTAAATTTATTATACACTAGCAGTTATCGCTGTCCCTCGGAAACTATGAAAATATACCGAACTACATTTAAATCGGTTCAGCGTGACAAACAATATCTATATCTTTTTCTATATATATGTATATAAGAAGACATATATATTATATGTTATATAATTATTTATATAAGTATAATAAAGCTGAATATCTGAAGTTTATCTGTTTATCTGTCTGTCGTTTATTTGACCGCGCATCACGTGAGAACGGCTGAACGGATTTTGGTGCAAACTTTACTAATCTGTCGAAAAAATCCCCGGTCAGGTTATAGGTTATCGAAATTCAACCCTTAGACTGTAAAAAATAAAAATTCAACCCTTAAACGTACTATGAGTATCGAGTATCCCGCTAAACTAACAGATGGCGCTGAAATTAATAACGTTGTGACATTATTAAGCCGCTGAGTAAGGATTTTACCAATAAATTTATTGCCACACATTGCAGTGCCATCTTTTGGAGAACTGAGTAAACATTAAGTAATTAAGAATGAATGAGTTTAGATATATTTAGTTACGTAATATAAAATCATAGGGTATAGCTGCCCCTCCTAATGAAGAAGCGAAAAATATATTACCAAACCATCTCCCACTCCGGCTGGTCACCGAGGGAGATCAAGACCAAAACCCTCCAGTTACTACGCATCAACATTCGTACAACCAGATCAACATGTGCACACAAGTAAATGACTCACAAGATCCAAAAAATGAAAATCTTTTCTATATATCTACATACAACGTGAGAACTCTATCGTCTCATGCTCGATTTCTAGAGCTACTGGACGCGTTAAAAAATATTAAATTCGATATAATCGGTCTGTCAGAAACCAGAAGATTTGGGAATTCAATAAATGAATACGAAAACATAATTTTTTACTACATCGGCGAAACTCCGGGTCTCTATGGCGTGGGATTCTTAGTGAAAAAATATCTAAAGAAAAATATAGAGAGCTTTATCGGTTTATCAGAACGAGTGGCTCTGCTGAAATTAAAACTAAATGACTTTGAACTAAGTATCATACAAGCTTACGCCCCCACGGACGCTGCAAGCGACTACGAACTACAACTTTTTTATGACACCATTGACAGGGCGCTCAATTTTTCGGGTAAGAACATTGTTGTGATGGGAGATTTCAACGCGAAGATCGGTCAACCAAAACCAGGAGAAAGTCCTATTTTGAAAAGCTACGGTTATGGGGAAAGAAATAGCAGAGGGGAAAGACTCATCGAATTTGCATTTGAAAACAAGCTCTCAATTCTGAATACTTTCTTCAAAAAGAGACACAACCAGAGATGGACTTGGCGATCACCGGATGGCAACACAAAAAACGAACTGGACTATGTTTTGTCTAATCTGCAAAACAGGGTTCAAAATATACAAACCGTCAACCTGACCTTTCCCTCTGACCATAAGCTAGTGCGAGCAACTCTCAACATATCATACGTCAAGAAGAGTAGAATAAACTTCAAAAACAACTCAAAAAGTTTATTAAAAAACGACGAGGAAGTTTCGAAATATGTAGAGAGTCTAAGATCGTACGAGAAAGACCTGATGACTTGGCCTGAAAATGAAAGCGTTCAAGAATACTACGACAGGATAATTGGCGCTGTTAATTCTAGTCTGAAGGCAGCACTAATCCCCAACGCACACATCCCGAAAAATGACATTATATCTACCCATACAAGAAAATTAATCCAGCGAAGAAGCGAACTGCAAAAAAAGAAACCAAAAACACGCGTAATGAAAAATGAGCTACGTGCCCTCTACAAACTTGTGAACAAATGTATACGCTACGATTATGCAAGACACCGTACAAGCACCTTTGAAAAACACTTGCACACCAAAGGAAGTCTAAAAAAGGCTCAAAAAGAGCTAAGAATTCATAAAACATGGATAGAAAGCCTTCATGGACCTAACGCAGCTATCAAGATTACGATTTGGAGTCTTTTTGTATTTTTTATTTCAACTCCAAATTTTTTTTTTTTTTTTTTTGTTTCTTTTACGGTTATCCCGTGAAAGTTTAATATTTCAAAGTTTAAGTTTTATTTTTATTTTTTGGGGAAAAAATGTTTCTCGTTGAGAACGTAGATCCATAGATGGCGTTAGTGTCGCTGCTAAAGTGACAAATGAAAAAGAATCCAAAAGTTGAAATATGGGTGCATAGGAAAAATTTGTGTCTGGTCTCCTGTCCAGTGGTGGTGTAGGGGAATAGCACGCAGCACGGAATGCTGAGGACCTGGGTTCGATTCCCAGCGCTGGTCTATTTTTCTGGTTTTTCTGTGCATTCATGTTTCGGCTTGTGTTTTCGTGTGAAATATTTAACGCAGCTATGTATGCCAGGAAAGAAATACTACACATAGCAACGTCATTTTATAAGAAACTATACAGCATACCGGCTAGCGCACAGTCTTCATTTGTTCACCCCGAGATGGAACAACCACGCTCTGAAGTAAACATAACTCCCATCGACGAACTGGAGATCATAAAGGCAATAAAAAAACTGAAGCCAGATAAGAGCCCGGGGCCAGATGGAATCACAAATGAGGCAATAAAAATAGGCTGTGCGCAACTTGCGAGTCCAATTGCACACCTATTTAACATGATATTAGCTTGCTCATACACACCAAAAGAATGGTCTGAATCGGAGATCATACTACTGTATAAAAAAGGTGACTCAAAGGATATTAGTAACTACCGGCCAATTAGTCTCTCACCAACGCTCTATAAGCTGTTTTCATCTATAATAGAGAAAAGAATTAGCAATACTCTCGATAAATATCAACCTATAGAACAGGCAGGCTTCCGAAGAGGTTTCAGCACGATGGACCATATTCACTCACTAGAGCTACTCATAGAGAAATATCAAGAGTTTCGAAGACCGCTATATATGGTATTTATCGACTACCAGAAAGCTTTTGATACTATAATTCATTCTTCGATATGGGAGGCTCTAAAATCGCAAAACGTAGAAGATATTTACATTGATGTTCTGAAGCGTATATATGACAAAAGTGTTAGTAGAGTGAAACTGGAGACGACGGGACCGCCTATACCAATTAAACGAGGGGTAAGACAGGGCGACCCCCTGTCCCCGAGAATATTTATAGCTGTATTAGAATCAGTTATAAGTAAATTGGACTGGGACAAAGTTGCCTTAAGAATAAACAACAAATACATTAGTCACCTGAGATTCGCTGACGATATCGTGCTTCTATCAGAAAACAGTACCGAATTAGCAACTATGATAAATTCTCTACAAAAAGCAAGCTCAGAAGTTGGATTAGAAATAAACCTAAGTAAAACAAAACTAATGACTAACAGTGTTCAAAATGAAATTACTCTAAATGGTATGCCATTGGAATATGTGGAAAACTACATCTACTTGGGAAAACAAATCTCTTTCCATAAACAAAACAATGACATCGAAATAGACAGAAGAATAACTAGTACATGGAAAAAATTTTGGATGCTAAAGGAAGTTCTGAAAGGTAAATTATCTCTACAACTAAAGAGAAAAGTAATGGATACATGCCTCTTACCATCACTAACATACGCTTGCCAAACCTGGAAATTTACACGGCGGGTGAAAAATAAAATAACAACTTGTCAGCGGAGTATGGAGAGAAGCATACTGAAAATAAGAAAAATTCAAAAAATACGTCACACCACCATACGACAGAAAACAAGTCATTGATGCGCTGTCCTACGCTCAGAAGTTGAAATGGCGATGGGCGGGCCACGTAGCCAGATTAACCGATGACCGCTGGACGGGACGAATAACATCATGGCCAGGACCCACAGGGACTAGAAGACGAGGCAGACCGATAATGAGATGGGAAGACGACATCACCCAAACAGCAGGCACACATTGGATGAAAGACTCTAAAGATAGAGATTACTGGTCGTCACTGGAGGAGGCCTTTACCTTCACAGGAGGGGTTCTAGCAGGAGCGTAATTTTCTTTGTTTTTTTATTTCATTGACTTATATATTTTTTTGACATTATATTGAACTATTTAATGCATGTAAATTAATTTTTAGGAATTGAAATATTATGTTATGTCGATACTTTGATGTTAACTGCTAGAAATTAAAAGGCTTTTTTATTATTATTTTATTAATATAAAATCAACACACATATAATTGCACAGTAAATAAATAAATAAATAATTATTTTATTACGAAATAATACAAAATTATGAATTCACTCCGTCATGAATTATACCTAATCGTACTTTTATCGCATTCATTATAATTATATATTTTAAGCACTTAATAATGGCCACGAAGGGTTATTACTTTGAAAAAAAAAAAAAAAAAATTTTTCTCTATCATTTGCGGAGTAAATGTCAAACGATTTGGGGCTCAACTTTTATACGCGTTACTTTGCCTTTCTGTATGTAAAATTTTGTTCCTTGAGCATGATACATATTATGGGCATTTTAATCTACCGTTGTTTCCTGATTTTATCTCTCAGATTTCAACAAATTTTGGGCGGTGGACTCAGTCCATGATTCTGAGCTGTAAAAACAGGGTCTCCAGATGTGAATGTGAATAGTAGATAGATAGAAATGCCCACGGATGTGAAACTTAGTGGACAGGTTTTTCAGTTGATATTTATCCACAGTTTGAAAGAATTTTTCGAAAATCCCATGGAATCGGAAAATACGGGACATTGAAGTTTGTGACAAAATCTGATTAGGTACACTCGAACCAACTGTATCGTAACCCACTGTGAAGCCTTTTCGTAGAAAAAGTCATAGTGACATCGCATTGCTCTACAAGGGAATTTATTATGACACTTTGAAAAAATTCAACTGTGCGTCAGGACTCGACGTTTCGGCGAAAAACGTTTGGCAACCTGATTCATTTCTGGAACTGTAAATATTTCATGAAATTTAAATAAAATGCCCTGAAATAAATCCTGAAACATTTACAGTTTTCGAGTTGCGAAATGAAAAGTTGCAAAAAGGCAGTACCCGGAACTCAAATGGTTCGACAAAAGGTTCCACTGTACTATGAAGTATTTTGTAAATATTAACATCTACGCAGACGAAGTCGCGGGCAGAAGCTATGTTTAATAATATAACTGATAGACTACCTAGTTATATTTTCAGTTTTAGTTCAGTTTAGTCACAGACCTTAATCCATTCTTATGGTAGCTGTTAGTTCCTTTAACTATGTCATTACGCCATGATAAAGCCAGCGCTATTTAAAATTCCGTGAAAATACAATAGTCCAAACTAGTATTTTGCTATACCATTATGCTGTATAAAAATCGGCGATGCTAATGTTCTGCTATTTAATATTTTGCAGAAGTATATTCGGCGATAAAAGTGTTCTACTATTTAATATTCTGAAAAATGACTATTATTCGAACTGATAATTATGCAAATTTATGATTAAGCAAAATTATCATTCGGTAAAAAAAATAGATACTTGTTATGTGAAGTGCATTTCGGAGAATCAATGTTATGCAAGATAAAGCATATAGCTGTCAAAATCTGAGACCGGCAACAGATTGTACTGCAGTGTTTTGGCAAATTAAAAATAAATAAACAGTTTTTCATACGTAAATTTAATATAATCCGACAGTTTACAAAACGGTGGAGTGCAGGTGTTGTTAGTAAATAACAATATGGACTAGTATTATCGTAATATCAAAACTAAAAATAGGCAAAACAATTCTTACTAGACTGCAATATTACTAGTACCCACTACAAAGTGACTAAAATAGTGAAAGTTGTGATAACCTAGTGAATAAAGATCAAATAGTATCGTATGTGTTGGGCCCAGGGCTGGTGATACCGTGTTCATTGACATTTGTGGCAATCATTCACTGAATTTAGCTAGATTTAGACTTGATCTAGGTGATCGGTAAAAGCGCCATCTATTGGTCCGCCGCCGTACTAGTTGTAGTTGTGGATTGGAAGCTAGCAGAGCTATTATTGACTTGCTATGGCCCCGCAGCCTAAGTGTGTTACTTGTGGGAAGTTTTCTTCTAGTAACCAGTCTGACAGCGCTAAGTGTAGGAAATGCGGGTGCGTCTATCATAGGGCATGTGTAGGTCTGGCGCAGGATGCACGCATGTCATCATCGTGGATCTGTCCGGCGTGCAAGCTACAGGTCCCCCGGCGCGACAACACTGATGCCCCGGTGTCCCCGGTGCCCAAGAGCTGCGAGCAGGAGGGGGGTGGGCCCCGCGAGTCGCCGCCCACTCGGGAGCCGGCGCTGGACCTCGCCGAGGAACTGCGGTTGTTCCGTCTGGATCTCGTGTCTATGAGGGAGGAGATGACTGGCCTGCGACATGAGATGCTGGAGATGAGGAAGTCATTCAGTGGTTTCCAGGTGCGGTTCGAGGCCGTGGAGGAGAGGGTCAGGCGTCTCGAGGAGCGTGCGGAGGAGCAGCGTACGGACGTCAGTAGTGGCAGTCATTTGGCCGACACGGTCGCAGAGCTCAAGGCGGAACTCAACGATCGCGACCAGGATCTACTCCTTAACGACCTCGAGATTGCGGGGATCCCTGAGATGGCCAATGAAAGCCGGTCGCACCTCGTACGGTTGGCGGCGCAGAAGCTCGGCGTAGCCCTTGAGGAGCGCGACATCGTCTTTGCGGAGCGTGTGGGGGTGCGCCGGCAGTCGCAGGGTGCCATCGGTGAGGGGGGCGCTGCAGGAGGGGTGACCGACCTCGCGCGGGATGCGCGCCCGCGGCCTCTGGTCGTGCGCCTCGCCCGGCGGGCGCCGCGCACCGATCTGCTGCGAGCCGCTAGGGTGCGCCGTGGGGCCGACACATCGGGCTTCGGGCTACCTGGGTCGCCATGCCGGTTTTATATAAATGAGCGACTCACCAAGCTGAACCGTTCGCTATTCTATAGTGCGCGGCAGGAGAGCGGGAAGTCGGATTGGCGTAACCCTTGGACGAGAGACGGCCGTGTGTACGTGCGACGTAACAAGGATGCGCCTGCCCACCGGATCCGCACATCTGACGACTTGGCACGGGTTTTTGGCAATGGAACGTGTTAGGACCTGCCTGTATAGTGACTATTCCTCTCCTGTCATATATTTATCCCATATATATTTGTCTTGTTTTCTCGTTCTGTTTGTTATTCATAATATTGTTATTTATGATAGACATTTTTATACAAAAAATAGATAAATTATGTCAGAATATGCACTTACTACTTTGTAAATATTTTCTTAATTTGAACGGCTTGTCGCATGAATTTTTCGTCTTGTTCACTGTCTCTTCATTTGTTTGCCGGCTTCCTGACTTTATTCCCAGTTCTCTGTCCTTTGAGTATCAATACTTTAAACATTTACAATGGTCAATAACCACTTTAAGATAGCTCTGTTCAATGCCGGTTCTCTTGGGACAAATCATGATGATTTCATAGCAGCTAGTACCCGTCAGGAGATCGATGTCTTGGCGATAAATGAAACTTGGCTTAGGGCGGGGGAGGAGGGGCGGGCGCCGGTTCTTCCGGGGCGCACATTACGACATACCCCTCGACCTCTGGGCACTCGTTCGCGTGGTGGAGGTGTGGGTTTTTATATAAAACGTGGTGTCAATGCTCGCACTTGGACCCACCCGGTGGATCCGCTGCATAAGTCTGTTGAACAAATGTGGGTTACTTTGGGCCTTAACGGAAAGAAGCTGGTCATTGGGACGGCGTACAGACCGCCCTGGATGGACGTTGAACTATTTTTTGACGCGTTAACGGACTCAATCAGCTCCATTCCTAAATATGACTATTTGGTATTGTTGGGCGATTTTAATATTAACTTACTAAGCAGCACCGATGTGAAAGTTACAAAATTTCAATTTTTTTTAACTAGTTTTGGCTTGTCTCAATTGGTAACGGAGCCCACGCACTACTCTGATACTAGTCGGACACTGCTTGACGTAGTGTGCACCAACTTACGTTCTAAGAAAGTTACTGTCGAACATGTGGGTTCTCTGTATGGGCATTGTCTTGTGGTTTGCGAGTTCAATGTTAAGCGTGACAAACCTAAACCGTACTCTATTACATACAGGCCAATAAAAGAAATAAGTACAAAAGAATTCGATGCTGACTTGCAATGTGTGGGATGGGATACATTGGCTGACCTAGGTAATGTTAATGACATGGTGGATGCACTGAGCCAGCATATTGTTGGGGTATTTGACCTGCATGCCCCTCTAAAGTCATCGGTCATCAGAGTTCGCTCTTACCCCTGGATCACTGAGACAGTTAAGAGCATGATGCGCTTGCGTGACAAGGCTGCAGCAGATTTTCATAGAACTAAGTCTGATAGTAAAAAAAAATATTATAAAGATTTAAAGGGAACCGTCAGTAAAGCGCTATTTTACGAAAAATCTGCCTATTTTAATCAAAATATAAATCAAAATATGAATAATCCTAAATTGCTATGGAAGAATCTAAAATCTACCTTGTTTCCTAAAAACGATACAGTACTACCCACTATATTTAATAACCCTAATGCTATTAACAATCATTTTGTAAGCTTGCCCGGCTCTTCAGAAGTCACTATATCGCAACTGACTTACTATGAGTTCCATAGGTTTGGCGACTCAACATTTCATCTGGAACCAGTCAGTTTGGATAATATTGTAAAAATTATTAATAGTCTAAAATCTAACGCCGAAGGTTTTGATGGCATAAATTTGGGCATGTTAAAACTAACATTTCCATATACTTTGGAGATGATTAAAACTGTCATTAATACTTCCATTTTGACATCAACTTTCCCTGATCTCTGGAAAATGGCAATTGTGCGCCCTCTACCTAAGGTCTCAAACCCAACTGAGATGAAAGATCTTAGACCAATCAGCATATTATCATGTTTTTCAAAGATTATGGAAAAGACTGTGTGCACACAATTAACAAACTACCTTGAGAATAGCGGAATATTGCCTGAAGTGCAGTCTGGCTTTAGGAAGGGGCGGAGTACGGTGACAGCTTTGCTGGATGTGACTGACTATATTCTGTGTTCCCAAGATAAGGGCATGTGCACTCTGTTAGTGTTACTAGACTTTTCTAGGGCATTCGATTGTCTAAATATAGATATGTTGCTGTCTAAGTTGAGCTATTATGGCTTTGACTACAATGCAATGAGATGGTTTCACAGTTATCTGACAGATCGCTTTCAGTATGTAAAGATGTGTCTTAGTGATGGTTCTTATCAAAACTCTGATAAGTTGGCCCTCACTAGAGGAATACCCCAAGGATCAATCCTTGGACCAATCCTATTTATTCTATACACGGCTGACATTCAGCGTCACATAAAGCACTGTAAGTACCATATCTATGCAGATGACATACAGGTTTACATATCTTGCAGGCCATCTGAGATCAACAGCGCAATAGAAAAACTTAATATGGATCTTACTAGTATAGCTTCTTGGGCTGCAAATAATTGCCTTGTATTGAATCCCAGCAAAACAAAGTATTTAATTTTTGGCAGCCGGCACCAGTTGGACAGCCTGAATGATATGAGCCTCACACATGTAATGATGGGAAGCGTACCCATTGAGCGCGTTTACGAAGCCCGCAACTTGGGTCTTGAAATGGACTGCGGACTGCGTTATGAAAAACATATTGCAAAGTCAGTTGGAAGTTGTTTCTACAAACTTAAAATATTATACAGAATTAGACCTTTAATAAATGAGAGGTTGCGCATTCAGTTGGTAGAGACACTGATCTTGTCAAAATTGAACTACATGGATACGGTGTTTGGACCACGACTTCTTGCTAAAACTAAAAGACTAGTCCAGCGTGTACAAAATGCCTGTGCTCGCTACTGTTTCAGCATTCCGTTAAGGGCCCATGTAACGCCATATTTAAATCAACATAAAATCCTCAAGATGCAGCATCGGCGCAAGCTTCACCTTGCTTGCCTCCTCTTTGGCATAATAAAACACAAATCCCCACCTTATCTTTATGATAAGTTGTCTTGGTCACCCAGCCACAAAGTGCGAGGAGGTCGCCAGTGTGGTGTACAGCTGTTGACACCTCGCCATGCTTCAGCTGCTTTCAGAGGGAGCTTCAGATACGTGGCAACGAAATGTTGGAACAACATCCCACCGCCAATTAGGAACCTACAAAATATACATAGCTTTAGAATTAAAATCAAAGTACATATGTGCATGCACCAACAGAGCCAGGAGTCCCTGGCTCTTGATACTAGTTGCATATAGTTTGTTCATATTTATTTCATACATAAGTAGTAAATATACATACCAGTGTTTCGCGTCCCATCCGTTTTGGCGGTGGGTGTTGGTCTCATTTCATGCCCTGGTTGTAGGTGCCGCGTTGCTGCCAACACATTGAATCAACATACCTAGTCCTGAGTGGAACCTGCAGAAATAAATAAATAATAATATAAAAAAAAAACGTGTTGGACTCGGGGAACGAGAACATGAATATCAGCTTCGTCATCGGGAGGCTTGCTAATGCTACTTGTTTGTGCTTAATTCAACGAAATTTAATTGTATTCTTTCTTAGGTCATAAGTAGTATTAAAATTCATACCTGTGTTTGCGCCCCATTCTGTTATATGTATGTTGTCTTGTATCCGGGTTGCACAACAAAGTTTCGTGCCGTCACTCATTTGTGATCTGGTTTTTACGAGTAGTTTTATATTTTGCATCGCTATACCTTATTCACTTTCTTTTCAATTTGTCTGTTGTGATTGATATGGATGGTACTGGTCTGTGTTGCTCAATATGTAAATGGTGTAAACTGTATTCTTTGCCAGCCGGTTCCTATTGTCACAAAGTAGATAATCTTTTGCTTTGTCGGAGGTATCGCATCGCAAAAGAAAATATTTTAAGGTTATTTACTGCCACGACAGCAGTAATTGTATTATTATTATTTTTTTACATTGCACCACGTCACCTCTTCCTTGTCTATGGTTTAAAAAAATAGATTTTAATTTTTTAATTTTTTTCTTTTTTAATATTTCTTCGTCTGACTGGGGCAAAGGAACTGGCTCATGCATACATATTTATCGTCTGGGCTCCACAGAAAACCAGCGTTGCTGTACATAATGTGCGGCAACACATGCTGAGTGGAGACCCTTTTTGGTGTCCTGTCGTGTCACTATGTATTTAATATAGTTATAGTGCTAGTTTTAATCTTAGTCTTAGGTGGTACTCATGGAGCCAAAATAAATTTTTCTTTTCTTTTCTTTTCTTTTTTTTTTTCTAAAGAGAACCCGCTCGTACTGTCACTTTTTTTTATTTTCGCGTCAATGTGTTTAAATAGTGCATATTTTTTACTGTGACAAACTTTGAGCGTGGTAATTTACATTGCTTCAGAGAAATGGGACGACATTTTGAAATACTAACAAAGGGACTTAAATGAGTTTGGAAAAGATTTTATACGTGACTCATGGAATTTCTATGAAATAAAATTATGTTTCATACAAAATGTGCGCTACTCTTATAAGATACACAATTTTAAACGCACTTATACATTAGGTAACGTACTTTTAGACTTTATTTTAAGTGCCATACATACTGCATGGAGAACAGCAGGTCGTGTCAGAAAGTTTAGCACGCTGCGCTGTGGCAGTTATTAATGCAAGTGACTGTACTATGGATACTAGGTAACGGATAAACACACTTATATAGATAAACTAGATTTGTGAAATTTGTTTATCGCGCGCTATTCACTCTTTGACCCATAAACTATATCTAAAATTTGGAGTTGAAATAAAAAATACAAATAGACTCCAAAACCAATCTTAATTTGGTTACTTAATGCGACATCTTTTGTCCGTGTGAGCGGTTAGTTTCAACGGGATGCTGAAAGTTTCTCGATGAGGGTTAAAAGCATAGATGTCGCCAGTGTCGCTGCTTAAGTTACTAAATAGGAAACAAACAAGCAGTACCCTTAGTGTAAGTTTTCGGTTACAAAATACGTCTCGATCGCGTTCGCGTTAAAATCGTAATTTGTATGGAAACACGAACAGCGCCTCTAGCGGAACGTTTGCGATGTTCGTGTCTCCATATAAATTGAGATTTTAACGCGAACGCGATCGAGACGTATTCTGTAACCGAAAACTTACACTAAGGGTACTGAGATATGTGGCGCATAGGAGAAATTTGTGTCTATACCGTCCAGTGGTGGTGTAGCTATATAGCACGCAGCACGGAATGCTGAGGACCTGGGTTCAATTCCCAGTGCTGGTCTCTTTCTCTGGTTTTTCTGTGCATTTATGTTTCAGTTTGTATTTTCGATGTGGATTTTATTTTCATCCAAGTAACCCTCACACTCAGAAACAAAGTAAGGAAGCGCTAATACTGAAATGAAATCCAAGTTCATTAAAGCTAAATGTATTAGAATTCTCGCTTCCAGAGTTGAAACTTCCATTATTATATTAATGAGTTAAGTTTTGCTATCAATACTTGTTTATTTTGAAGTTACCGCTTTTAAAGGCAAGCCAATGGTTGAAAATACCATTAAAAACCTGCCAAGAGCGAGTCGGAGACATCTAGGATAGAATAGAATAGAAGAGAATAGAATAGAATAGAATTGATTTATTTGGTGTTAAAAAAGTTTGTACATGAAATCTTAATCTACATACAACAGTAGTTAACAAAGCACCAAAATGGATGCCACTCAGCAAATTCCGATGTCTGAATTTCTTCATTCATGGCGCTGGTTTTCAGGGCAACCAAAGATACAATAGGATAGGGTATTAAACAAGTAATTTAAATATAATGAAATAGAAATTTGTATGGATTTTTCGAAGTATAATTTACAAGTTAGGATGCTATTTACTCTTAAAATACTAATAAAATAATAAGTAATTCTCAAGCAACTTAACCGTAGTAGTTTTCCTCGTTAAATTGATATTTTTACTCCCATTGTGCACTTTTCAAAATTTTCTAACCAACAGTTTAATAAAAACAAAAATAAGACCAGAAAAATGTTTTCTGAATAAACTCCAATAATCATAAATAGAAAATATACAACGAAATTATTTTTCATATCCACGTTTGATTCTACGAATTTAGAGAAAATCTCATACATGGCAGTTGATATAACCTTCTCAGATCACATTAAGTAAATAGGAATTTCTATATATGGTTTGTTTGCAAGATATTACAGGATATCGGCACAAATTCACTTACTAAAGTTACATGTGGGTGGGGATTCGGATATCAATCGAGAGTTTGTGTATGTTGCTATTAATAGACGTACTAATGTGTTGTGTAAACATTGAAAATTAGGAAAGATCTTAGGCCTCTAGGTTGGCAGGTTGGCAACGCATTTGCAATACCCCTGGTGTTGTAGACGTTTATGGGCGGTGGTGATCTCTTACTATCAGGCAGGAAACCCATTTGCTCGTTTGCCATCCAGTCGAATAAAAGAAAAGATTGTTTAAACAAATTACAAATCGTTACTCTTATTCTAATGAGTTTTTGTTATACCATGAAACAGTAAAACACCATTTGATGTTACAGTGAAATCTACTAAGTGATCACAACTACCTTGATAAACATTAATAAAGTTTACTAATAACACAGAATACATAATAGTGCTAATAACAAGATGCGTGCGTGTGTTTCGGGCTATTTCGTTGCCATTCTTCAAATGCCTCCTCTACATATCGACGGATGCGTCGGCAGATTGATCCGCAACCATATCTTCGGATAAATTGAGACACATCTGGTAGTTATTCAGTCTGTCCGCTGTCACCCTTTGATCCGTGTCGAAAAACCGACACCAAACGGATGAGTGGCAGATGCATCGGCCGACGTTAAATACCTACCACAGACAAGCAAAAATCACCCTCTACACCTCGGCGGACGCATCCGCAGATACAATCTGCCGACGCATACGTCGATAATTATGTAGAGGAGGCAAAAAGAGCACGCGACTCGGCGGCTGCCGCAACACGCGTACTACGCGCCACCGCTCTGCTCGTGCGATTGTCCGACACAGGCGCACAACTACCCACATCTTTATCATAATTTTTAGTTGGTCGGTAACCCCAAGTTGGAACCTGTACTTCTACTAAATAACCTAGAAACTGTTACAGAATCTTCTACCATGTCAACTAAAACGTGCCCACGAGAATCATAACGGAATAATCGCTCGAATAAAATTACCCCAAAAGTGATGCTTAATGCAAGCAAAGCAACAAGTAAAGCCTAGCTAGGTAATCACAAATGAAAATACGTGCTCGTATTTCCTAAGTTTTACATTTACAATAGAGATAAAGTTTATTTTGAGTTCCTTTTTCGTTATAATTCTGTTTCCGTTTGTAGTATTGTATTGTTTTGTATTGTGTTGTAATTTTTGTGTAGTTTGAGAAAGAATACTATTGCTGCAAAGGACAAAACTTCACAAAGACAATCTGTTTTAAACTGATCATGGCTAACAGAAAGCTCAATTTCCTTAGAAAAGGAAAATGGAATAATGCTAGTTACCTATTTGTCGCACAAGGGAGCAAAATGATTTATTTACAGCGAGGGCGGTATATTGAATTCAGGATGTAGCGAAGAATAGTACAACGAAATTCTGAGCGTAGCAAGGGATTGTAAAGTAGAATCCTGAGCGCAATGAGGGATTCAAGTGTTAACGCCCAAGATGAAAATAATTTCTCCTGAGTGACTCATACAACTTTTCAAACCGAGAAGGTATGAAGAGAATTGTAATAAAACAATTCAAAGTAAAACTTAAAAGCAACCAGTACAGAAAATGGCGTGTTCGTGGCAGTCTGATTGAAATTGATTCTAATTGCTTTGTCCGTTTTTTTCAAAATATTATTATATGGTGGGCTGCTGGAGATTAAAACATGTCAAAGAACCATCGCTAGCTTTGAAAAAAACCACATTCAACTTTGTTCTCCCGTTTAAGACCTACGGTGCCATAGAGAGACCGACACACATAGCGGTCAAATTTATAACATCCCTCTTTTTGCGTCGGGGATTAAAAAGGACTTGGAAGGCAGATAAAGAAACAAGTAGAACCTCCTAGGAAGAATCCTACTCCAAATCCTACTCCAAATCCTTCTCCGTGCAGGCTGTCTGTCTGTGGAACCGGTTGCCGAGTGAAGTTGCCTCCTTGCGGAGTCGCTTAAGGGCGTACTGGCTAGAAAGTTCCTTTTGAAATAGATGTTATTAACCCCCGACGCAGAGAGAGGGGGTTTATAAGTTTGAAAGCTATGTTTGTCAGTCTGTCTGTGAGTCTCTCTGCGGCACCGTAGCTCTTAAACGGGTAGACCGATGTTAATACAGTTTTTTTTTTTAATTTTAAACATGGCGCTGTGAACCGAAAGGTTATGGACCTATGTGCCAATAACTATAAAGGTTGGCGCATAATATATTTGACGCGACGCCCATATCTATATTTATGACTCTAAGCTACGTATCCATACTAATATTATAAATGCGAAAGTGTGTTTGTATGTTTGTCCGTCTTTCACGCCGTAACGAAGCGACGGACGTGATTTTTGGTATAGAGATAGTTTATGGGCCCGAGAGTGACATAGGCTACTTTTTATCCCGAAAAATGCAAAGTTCTCGAGGGAACAGCGCGCGATAACCGAATACCACGCAGGCGGAGCCGCGGGCAAAGACTAGTAAACAAATAAACAACAAACAAATTTCGGGCCTAAAATGACACATTACCTACCGCCGTCCCAGGGTCCATTACTTACGCATTTACCCGTTTAAACGCACTTTAATATTCAAGCAGTGTACGATAACTGATGGACAAGCTAGGCACGTTCTTAATGACCCATTACTTGTTTCGTTCAAAATCGGTTAAATATGTCATTCGTACGAACGGAAACAGATGTGTATTGTTATTTGTTGGCTAAGTTATAGCCCTGCATTTGGCGTCGTCGGGAACTGGAAGTGCAAAATGAAAATCAAATCGTTGATTTCGTGTGTAGGTAAAAGTGAAAAATAGTTATTTGTGTCACAAGGGAGCAAAATGTTGTATTTACGGCGAGGGCGTACCTTGAATCCAGAATGTAGCGAAGGGTTCTACAATAGAAACCTGAGCGTAGCGAGGGATTCAAGTGTGAACGCCCAAGATGATTGCTCCCGAGTGGCTCATACCTACAACTTTTCACACCGAGCATTATGAAATTTTTCATCAAAATCGGTTTAGCCGTTTTTGATTTTTTTTACAGATAAACGGAACCGAAGTTGCGGGCAACAGATAGTATTATATAATTTAAATTTGTGAGGTTATGTAACCTGTCATAATATTCACTTGCGTATTGACAATTTGATAAAACTTGAATACTTGTGATTTGATATCGTATCAGGGTATTCAAGGTCGTACCTAAATATGACTCATCATCATCATCATCATGTCAGCCGAGAGACGTCCACTGCTGGACATAGGCCTCCCTCAAGGCTCTCCACTCAGACCGGTCTTGTGCTTTCCGCATCCACCGCGATCCCGCGATTTTAACCAGGTCGTCGGTCTATCTTGTTGGAGGCCTACCGACAGCTCGTCTCCCGGTCCGCGGAAATATGACTAATTTTAAATTGTGAGATAACTGTTTTAAATCACTAGACAGCCTAGTGATTCGTTACACTAGTATTTTTCAACTTGTGCGTTGCGAAGCCGCTTCAGGGGGTCGCGAAATCCCTATTGGTTGCTGGGAGACCTACTTCAGTAAAACAAAAACAATAAATTTAAAGAGTATTTTTCAGTAAAATATTTATTTATTTATTTAATTAGATAAAACCATTTATTTTTCAATAAGACTATAAAATAACCAAAGAAATTACTTACAAAACTTATAAATTACAAATAAAAAAAGCCCTGTAGATCGCCCACTTGGGGCATTGTCCCCAGGACGGAGGCCGCATTGCCTCTTTGCACAGCCAAACTTAGGCGCTGGGCAAAGAAGCTACCGGCCCTACGGTCCCCTGACAGATATTAATATTAACTAAAGGACAATCATTTGTATCAAATTAAAAAAAAAAACTTTTTCACTTCTCATGCTCGTAAGTTCGTGTTTATGATGTATCTAGGCGACATAAAATGACTTTTAATGTTCTAGTGCATAAAATAAAATCTTCGTCTAATACGAACTCAAGACCAAGGTAATCAGGTGTCAACAGCCACAAACAAAAAAGTTTCTTTATTTTTTAAATGTTTTTTTTTAATTTATATAAAACTAAAAATCAATCAAATCAATCATAAAAATCAGTAAAATTAAAATAATGGAATTATTATAATAACGCATGAAAAATAAAAGGTACATCATTGTTTCCATTGTTTCATTTCCTCGCCATCGAAGTGAAAAGCAGAGTGTAAAACTCGAGCATTAAACCCATTTTCCCCTCGACGTGCCTATCCACCCTCGCCGTACCGGCTCGGGTGGCTATTATGAACGCCTCGGGTAAAATGGCTCGTTTTATGCTCTTGTTGTACAATCTACTATTAAGATCTCTTCCATCTTATGCTACTTATTATTTTTGCACGTGAAAAATTACTTGATACTAAAAAAAAATACTTAGAAGTCCTGTACTGATTATTTGACAGGTTGACAAATTAGTCGACCGGACGGCTAACTAGTTAGAGACCCTGACTACGAAAGTCCTGAGGTACTGAGGTCCCGGGTTCAAATGCCGGCCGAGGCAGATAGTAATAAATAAGAATAATGAATAATTACGAATGTTTGTTCTCGGGTCTTGGATGTTGGTGCAGTAAATGAAGGAAGTTGTTGTATGGAGACCCAAGCATTAATTCCTCAGTCGATGAAATTTTGCTTGGTTATTGTATAGTATGAGCCGTAACTAAAATATAAAAAAATCCAAAAAAAAAGCACCTAAGTTAGGTATTTATACCTAAAAATCGTCACTACTTTTAGAAAACTCGTATCTCGAAATGGATAATTTTTCCGAGTGCACTTTATGACCATTACGTCAAGGTTCAATTTTGTTCACGTATGGATTTGAGATACGAGATTTTTTCAAAGTAGTGACAAAACACAAATCTGTTTATATTAGTCCAAAATTATTTTACCAAATAAGTCATTCGTATCACTATGTGATACTAGAAAAAAATCTGAAATGTTCCGGTTCAAAACACGCCAAAAAATTTTTTTTTTTAATTTTGGCATTTCTGCTGGGATTTTTTTTTATATTTCATATATTGTTCCAATACGTTACATGAGTATGTCTATGGTGAAGAAAGTTTGAAAGGAGGATTTTTTTTTTTATTTTTTTTTTGGATAGGGATTTATACAATACTCTTTATTAATTGATACTTTATCATACTGTCAAGTTTTTTCGGGCTGAGGAATTACTGTTGGGTCCACTACCTTTATTTAATGCACTATGATTAATATGTTGCCTAGTGTCCTTAGTACAAGCTTTGCTTAGTTTGGGACTAGGTTAATTGATTTCAAGAGTCCCATGATATTTATTATTATTTATTATTATTAAGCCGTGGTGGCCTAGTGGTTTGACCTATCGCCTCTCAAGCAGATCGGCTCGCAACTCTGTTTTTTTCTAAATTCAGGTGTGGAATCACATTTGAAATTTACCACGAGCTTTGCGGTGAAGGAAAGCATCGTGTGAAACCTGCACAAACCTGCGAAGCAATTCAATGGTGCACGTGAAGTTCCCAATCCGCACTGGGCCCGCGTGGGAACTATGGCCCGAGCCGTCTCATTATGAGAGGAGGCATGTGCCCAGCAGAGGGAAGAATATAGACTGGGATGACGATTCTCATCCAATTTGCAGTGTAGGTAACATCAAATTGATGGCATCGGCACCAAAAGTATGGGCTTTGTTTCTGAAGAATTTATGAAGTGATTTCGCCATGTGATGCATTAAAGTACTTGAGATATCAGTGATAAAGTAAATCCCGATGCACTTCAGTTAACACTTAGCCTTATTTTTCAAAGTTGCAATTAAAATTGCAACTAACAACAATACGATTTTGTCTGTACGTTCGCCTGTCGCACCATTTTGACTCTACTGTTGTACTTTATAAACGTGTTTCACTGTTTGATTATGAAATATTGAATTTAATATTACATTTAGTTTGTAATATTTAGTATTATTTCTGATTTTTTATTTATTTCTGTCTTAATAAATGTATTAGGTCATCAACAAAAATAAAGAATAGGAAAAAAAGTTGGAAAACCCCGGAAGTGTAAATTTAAAGGTGTGAAGTGTAAATCTCAAAAAATAATAAAACGATTTCGGTAAAACGTGTACGTTCACCCCTTTAAGAGCTACAGTGCCACAGATAGACACACACACGGGCACACATCGGTCAAATTTATAACACCCCTCTAAGGGGGTTCACATCGAAACGGAACAAACACACACTTTCACATTTATTTTTTGGTTACAATTTTGAGTGATATTGAAATTAAAGTGACCTTCAGCGACCTTTATCGGTATCTTGAACCTTCTTATTTGTTTAATAAAGGCAAGAACACAAAAGTATGTGCAAATGTCGTTGACCCTGTTTAACTGCTGCATAAATAGTGATCGCAGTTTACGTCATATTAACTAGCTGTTAACCTGCAACTCGTCTGCCAATTCATTCGAATCGCTGTCCAGAATTACGCAATCCTTTTTTTTTATTCGAACAAGTGGGTCCTGATGGTAAAAGATCACCACCGTCTATAAACATCTGCATCACCAGGAGTATTGTAGATGCATTGCCAACCTAGAGGCCTGAGATGCCTCAAGTGCCAGTAATTTCACCGGCTGTCTTACTCTCCACGCAGAAACACAACAGTGCAAGCACTGACTGACGTTCATAAGTGCTTTTTATAGCCTAAATTGAATAAAGATATTTTGACTTTGACTTTGACTTAGACTTTTACTGCTGCTTCACGGCAGGATTAGCGAGCATGATGGTGGTAGCGATTCGGGCGGACCTTGCACAAGGTCCTACCACCTGCAATTTTTACATATAACTGACCGAAATTGACCCTATCTCACCTGATGTTAAGTGCAGATGTACATATCTCACCGGTTCAGTAACCCTATTCACTCTAGCCTCGAAGAGTCCTAGATTGTATTTATCCCGAAATACAATCTACCATATCATTATATACGCCATGGTGGCCTAGTGGTTTGACCTATCGCCTCTCAAGCAAAGGGTCGAGGGTTCAAACCCCGGCTCGCACCTCTGAGTTTTTCAAAATTCATGTGCGGAATTACATTTGAAATTTACCACGAGCTTTGCGGTGAAGGAAAACATCGTGAGTTGGACCTGCGAAAAAATTCAATGGTGCGTGTGAAGTTCCCAATCCGCACTGGGCCCGCGTGAGAACTATGGCCCAGCAATGGGACGTATATAGGCTGGGACGACAATCTAGGTCTGGGTCTAGGATCGCAAGTGGTAGGACCTTGTGCAAAATCCGCCCGGATTGCTACCACCATCTTTTGCTCGCTAATCCTGCCGTGAAGCAGCAGTGCTTGCACTGTTGTGTTTCGGCTTGGAAAGTAAGGCACAGCCGGTGAAACACTATTTTAAAAACACGAAGGTACTAAACTCAATGAATCATACAAAAAGATAATAGTACAAGGTCATGTTTGCTTTCTTGTACTCTTTGGTCTCCTTGCTCATGACTTTTTTATGGTATGGGGGGGCAAACGAGCAGACGGATCGCCTGATGGTGAGCGATTACCGTCGCCCATGGACACCTGCAACACCAGAAGAGTCACAAGTGCGTTGCCGGCCTTACATTTGAATAATGTTGCCACTTAAATAATAGCTGGGTTCAGCTTTAATTAGCCAAATTCTAATTAAAAACTTAATACTTGTGTACTCGTTTTTAACGACTTCAATACTAATAATATTCGTTACACACATCGACCATGCTTTAATTCAATTTGTTCTGTTGAAACTAATTATATTAAAAAAATGCATAAATTGCTTCTAGTGTAATTCTAATCATTTTTTAAACCAGCCAAGTGCAAGTTGACTTGCGCACGGATTGTTCCGTAAAAAAATTATAGGTATATTGTACAAGAAAGAAAAGAAAGAAAACATTTATTCGTGACAAACAATGAATGAATGTTCAGTTTTTATAATAGCGTTGATTTCGTATTTATTTACTATGTTTTGAACATGAAACTACCGTGAGTCTCACTCATAAAATGAATTGTAACGGATAACTCACGTATTCAATCGAGTTTAGCTCGAAATGTTTCCATTACAATACCTATCATTTATTTACTATGTCCACCGAACCGCGTATCCATGACTAAATTCAAGTCCATATGATAGCTAGAGAGGTAAGTTAAGTTAAAAAGCTTACCACTTCGTACATAGAGTTTATATTATTATGAATTTTTATTTAAGTTTAACACTCTTACGCTTTATGCTCATGTAAATACGAACCTTTCTATTATTTTTTGTATGAATACTTATTCGCAATGTCACCGACCTTACTCGGTACAGTTAGCTGTCATAAATATCCAATTAAAAACAAAGTAAGCTCTTCATTTATTTTTATTTTACTTATACATATTAAATGGTAAAGTAAAATAAATCTAAAACCTCAACTGGACCTTAAATTTTAATTATAAATCCATTGTAATATTAAAGTTATTTTCGATATTTTTTTCATTAATATTTTTATTAGACGAGATAAGATTTATTTTATATAATCCTAAAAAGTTGTCAATTTCTGAGAAATTTTCTGAGAAATGTCTATATTTCTCTTCAATCCGTAATAAAAAAAAAAAATATATCTCCTTATTTTTAATAATAATAATAACCCTTTCAGAACCAGCCAATACAATTGTGCGGTTTACTAGGTTGAATTTTATGTCGAAACTAACGCGTTGTTCTGAACGGGCCCTGCATGGCACGATTGTGCGGAAACGTTCCTTCACCTTGCAACAAAATTTTGCGCTTTGGTCTGTTGGCCTACAAGTTTTGACTTGTACAGTTTGGTGCTATTACGATTCTCTGCTTTTGATCAATGTAAGTAAAAAATTTCAATCTTTTTGTTATTCTTCTGTTTTTATGTAGTTCAAATCATAAAAATAGATAAATTGTCTATAATTTTATGCGATATTATTGCTAGTAAATACCATTTAAACGTGTTTTATATCGTAACGGATTTTTAGATCACAATTGTATTGAGTCGTCCCGTAATGTACTAACAATCTGTTACACTACCACATGTAATTTCTCGTTTTGTTAAGATTAACAACAATGCCGCGTACTTTAAAGGGCAGCGAGATATGTGACATCCTAAACGGCTTCGAAAAAACACGGTAGCGATGGTTAAACTGATCAGGATATAGCAATTCCTAGCCAGAGTGGTGTCGGAAAGTTAGCTTCTTCCTCGTCTGAAAGCAATGACGACGTGCCGCTTGTTTAACTTCAGATGGAAGAAAAATAAATTAAATCTAAAAACTGTACCAGGAGTAACGCTGGCTCAATCACAACCCGTCAAAATACCAGCCTAAGACTTCGAGCAATATTTCACACCGCAATTATTAAAAAAGTTTGCTCTTGCGACAAATCAATACTACATGTCTGCTTTAATACTTTGCATGTTAAGAGACTAATAAATGTTATTTTTATTATGAATTTATCATTATTATTTTCTTCAATCCGTAAAAGTTCAGCCCGCTTTGATACAATTGTGCGCCTGCCAACTGCAATTTAGGCCCCGCGCCATACAATTGTGCGCCCGCACAATTGTGTTGTACAAATGTAAGGGCCGCCTTGATACAATTGGCTGTGTCAATTTTCTCCAAGATGGCGGCCGGAAAATGGAAAATTCACATCAGATTCGTAATCTACACCCAAAATTTAGATATAGGTCACTTTTTGTTTGCAACAAATCCGTACAGTTTCGGCGTCGGTCTGAAAGGGATAAAAAAAACTCCTTATTTTGAAAAGGCAAAATCGTCAATTCTTAGTCGCCAATGACCATACCGACTAAAACCAGCGCAGGCGCGTGTGAAAGTATAAAGCACACTATAACAAGGTTAAGTTTGTGGCCAAATTCGCAATTAAACGTACGCTATTGTGATTCAATAATGGACACAATTGAATTCCGTTTATTCATTTAGTCGCGAAATGTTTTTATAAATACATATATAATTATAAATGTACTAGCTTTTGCCCGTGGTTCCGCCCGCGTGGTATTCGGTTATCGCGCGTTGTTCCCACGGGAACTATATATTTTTCCAGGATGAAAAGTAGCCTATGTCACTCTCGGGCCCATAAACTATCTCTATGCCAAAAATCACGTCGATCCGTCCATCCGTTACGGCGTGAAATACGGACAAACATACAAACACACTTTAGGATTTATATATTAGTATGGATATGGATGGATGGAAGTATGGAAATACTTCCATACGGATTAATCGATAACTGGCCTCAGATCAATGATGTTATATGTTACTATCGTAGAGGCTCACGGCCTCGGACTGTCTTGGATTTGTAGGAATGGAGGACATGGGGGGGAAGTCTTTGTCCAGCAATGGAACGCCGACTTAGGCAAGATAGTTGTAATACCTACTACTATTATAAATGTGTAAGTTTGTGAAGACGTTTGGAGGTTTGGGTGTATGTTTGTCACTTAATTACGTCTAAACCACTCAACCGATTTAGATCAAATTAGATTTATAGATATTGTATTGTAGGGTTGTAATGGTTAGTTAGCAAATAGAGGGCGATAAAGACAGCAATATCCCAAACGAATACCTAACGCGGCCGCGCGGCCGGCAGATAAACTTCTCTTAAACTACTCAAGTTTGATGTTATTTGAAGCCGTGAAAAGATACTCACTAAGTGAAATGTAATAATTTATTTTGAATAATAAACCTTCATGGACATACCTAAGTTGTTGAAACGAAAACAGGTGAAACTGAAGTGGCACTTGTTTTCATTTAAGTAGTACCTAAACATAGATCATTGATATAGTGTGAATAATAGAAAAGACAATTCACAATTGATGCACTTCACATTATAGGTAATAAACATTAAGTTCAACTGGCTACTGTTGCTTTTAAAGTAGATTGTTTTCTTTAATAATAAAATTCGTATCGTATTCGTTTTTATAATAAAATTCCAAAAAATATTACTAACGAAACTGATATAAATTTTAAATCTACTGTCAAGAAGACGTTAATATCTAAGGCTTATTATAAAGTCAATGATTATTCATGGACAGGGATATTTGGAAATAATTCCGATCCGCATTAGCGATCCCTTCAAATAGCGAACCTACTGTGTTAAATATAAAATTGTGTTAAATACTTGTAATGTATAGTATATAGATATAATCTATAAATATTGTGAATCTGTTTAAAAAAAAATACCTCGTTGAGTTTCTTGCCGGATTCTTCTCAACAGAGGTTTTTTCCGAACCGGTGGTAGATTTTTAGACATTCATAAGTGCTTGTCATAGCCTAAATTGAATAAAGAGATTTTGACTTTGACTTCACAACATAAGGCTACATTTCCATCAGAGATGGGCGAGGTAGCTGAGCAGTGTGAGATGTAACGACATTTTGGCTATAAGAAACTTTGGCATCACGAAATAAATATAGGACTTATGTTCAAAACAGATCTACTTTTACTACTACTTTTAAGCCATACATTAAGATTACTAGAGTCAAATCATAATTAAACATCAGCTATTTTTCTTCTTAGGTATTATAGAAAACCGACAGTTTTTGGTAAATCTAACTTATTTATTGAATCAGGCGTTACATTCCGGAGGTCCTTAAGGTCGCGGATGAGCAATAAAATTCGTTTAGTTCATTTAAATCTGCCTTGGTTAATAAAAGAGATAGCAAATACTTATAGATGGCCTGAATTCTAAAAAAGTGATTGGTTCTGAGGTCCAAAATTTGACTAGCTTTTTACTATACTTAAGGCATCTAATCTCCCTCACCTACGACAGAAATCGCAATGAAATTCAATCTTGACAGAGTATCTTAGAATTTCAATAGAATGTATGTCAATCACAGTGATATGCTATCTGTGATAAGGTTATCGATTGCTCATTGAACATATCAGAGAGTATCAGTTAGTAAACAACGAATCCAATGGGCCACTCCAAACTTGATAAAATTACGTATTTCTAGGTCCTTAAATGTTAAACACGGAGACGGTGTTAGCACGGAGAGCAGATGGCCGTTGGGGCCGAAAAGCTCTCGAGTGGAGGCCGCGGATCGGCAAGCGCAGCGTGGGACGTCCACCAACGAGATGGACGGATGACCTGGTTAAAGCCGCGGACTCACGGTGGATGCAGGCCGCTGCCTACCGAAGCAACTGGAGGTCTATGGGGGAGGCCTATGTCCAACAGTGGACGTCCTACGGCTGAGATGATGATGATGATGATGATGATGAAATGTTAAACAGACGACGTGGATTTGAACTACACTCATCAAAAGTGCCTAAAGGTATTTTTAATACGTAGACAGTTTTGAACATTTTAAAATAACGAAAATACAAACTGAAACATGGATACACAGAAAAAAAAAGAAAAGAGACTAGTGCTGGGAATCGAACCCAGGTCCTCAGCATTCCGGCTGCGTGCCATATTCCTACAGCACCACTTAATAGGAGTCTAGACACAAATTTCTCACATGCACTACACATTTAAAAAAGAAAAAATAGGTACCAAAAATCAATATATAAAATACAATAAGACACCAAAAACCAATCTTCATTTGAATATAGGCATAATCAAAAGATTATGACTAGGGATAGTGAGTATTCCAAAATTTTAGTGTGTAGAAAGTGCAATCTTATTTTAAGCTATGCTTAATGTTTCTGCGTTTTTAATTAGAAAAAAAAATGAAAGAGAAAAAAATATTCAAGACAAAATATCACGATACGAAATGAAAAAGTTGCAAAATGGAAAAATTAATTTTATTTATTTTTGTACTAGACTATACTTCTTTTTTTAGCATCAGAAAAAAGGTAATCAATCTTGAGGAGTTTTTTATTGATATAAAAACAGTAACTATTACTTACGATACTAAAAGCATGTAAATGATCATTATATCTTTGCTAATTGTTATTATATTTGCTGTGACTTATTTTTCAAGTGCTTTTCAATAAAAAGACACGTCAATGCTAAAAAAAACGAAGTACCCATATACCTATCACAAACAAACAGACATACTCACAGGCAGTTTAACAGCAATAGAAGGTTCCATCACTTTTTGCTGTATTCTGCAACTAACAGCTAGAAATATGGTATTTGACTATTTTGTATGTGTTCTATAAATTAAAACTACACAATGCCTGTTATCGAATAGAGAAACAATTTTTAGCTACCTTTACAAATAACAAAGTTATGAAGGATTGAAATTCAAGATTAGACAGAGAAAGATATACTGGAATGTGACGTCACACGCCAGTACCGCCATACTAGCTGCATAGAGAGAAGCGTTTGAGAAAGAGACAGGTATATAGGTTATTCAAAAAATCGCTATAAATCCAATTTTCAACCGATTTAAGTTTTCTCTTCGCTAAACACTGTCTGTATATCTATATTTTCATAATAATATTAAGATATTGCAATTTCAGAAGTTGTCAAAAATACCGCATGCATAAAAACACAAAAGTGCCACACATACCAGCGGTCCCGTGCAGTGGCAAAACAAATCACTATGACCGCATATTTCGTCTGAAAACAATCATTATGTCATGCCTAACAAGCGAAACGTCAACGTTTTTTTAAATCAGAAAAAAGTCATTTCCGTTTCTAAAATAGCTGTATAACCCTGCCGTGACAGATGGCACTGCGCATGGTCAAGAGCAAACTGTGGTTTCGAGGAGACGTCTGTATAACATTTAGTAAGTAACTCACGTAAGATGACCAGCATTGCATGTGTCGCATCTGTATTAGTGATATAACGAATATTCGGATGCGCATTCGCAATTCTGCGAATGTTTTGCGAATACGAATGTCAGATAAAAACACAATTTTGAACATGAAACTACCGTGAGACTCACTCGTATTAAATGATATTGTAACGGATAACTCACGTCTTAACTCGAGTTTAGCTGACATGTTTCGGGCTATTTCGAAGCCCTTCTTCTAGCAGAGCGGTGGCGCGTAGTGCGCGTGTTGCGGCAGCCGCCAAGTCGCGTGCATGTCGAGCTAAACTCGATTTAAGACGTGAGTTATCCGTTACAGTATCATTTAATAAAAATACAATTATTAGATAAACATTTTCTAGAATTTCCATTTGCCATAAAGTATTTTTTTATGAAATAGTGATTTTTTCAGAGTTGATATTAACTAACCTAACCTACTGCATTATGAGCACGGTTATATTTTATGGCAAGTGAAATTCGGGCAAATGAAATTCGGGCAAGTAAAAGTAAACGCAATTTCAGAAAACAATATCGACCCAATTCAAAACAAATATAGCTCAACATAACCTGGTCATAGATGTCCTGCAATGACTCTCCACTTTACCGAGAACCCAATTAATCTAGCTGTGACGTCAGCAATTACCTGGACCATTTTACTGTGACGTCAAAAATAGATCTTAAACGATTAATCAAGGATGGAATGTAATTTCCCTTTAGTCGCGGGATAATAAATTATTAGGGGTTTTGCGAAATGTCCAATCTTTTTGCGTGTTTTCTGCTGATTCAGTTCTGAAAATTTTATGCTTTTCTATGTAACTTTATCTTAGCCTACATGCGTTCCACAGGTCTTTCAGAATAACAGTTTGCTGTAATTAATTTTAATATGAAAATGCTTAATTTTGAGTACTAAATGGTTAAAACTTTTGCTAATTTCACTCGTAATTAAAATACCACAAGCTCACGAGTAGTATTTGCCTCGACGTTTGCACCACGGCCATTATTCGTGTGTTTATCGTGATAAGTCCCATTTTAACTATAAAAATGTACTTAGTTATTATTAGTATTGATGTGCCCTAACAGGGTTAATCGTAAAGCTATAGGTACATACTTTTCAAGATCTTAATCAAATACAATAACAGTAGATTGATAAACAAGGCTTGTAAGTGATCAATTACACCCAAGATATTAAGGCGCACGAGCGAGCAACGCGAGCGACGCTTGTAGTTTGCGGGTGTAATTGATCATTTACACTCGAGTTGAACACTAGTTTTTATCACAATTGCGAGGAAATAAAGAAAAATCGTTATAAAAGTATACGCAATTTGTAACACAGCGAAAGAAAATTTATCGCGCCGTTTAATGGCCTCGCGCTCTGTGGCTTTGGCACATTCAGCCAGCACTAGCCAGCAGCATTATGCCAGCATAGAGGTTTGGAGGTAAGTATTACGCATTACAATCTCCTTGTTTACCAGTTCGTGTATACAAAAGGAGCACCATTCGATTTTTAAATTTACTTACATCCCTAAAGATGTGTGTCGAATTGGATTTCAAGTTAAATGCACCTGCTTTCAGAGCTTATGTGATGAAAAGATTTTGACTTTGAGTTTGAGTTTTATTTTACTCCCAAAACTAGCTCACGTTGTAGTCAAGAATAGGATCAAACGAGACATTTCATACTTTAACTTATTTTCCATTTTCATACGACTTAATACGAGTACAACTCCACACGTTTTGTACTATGGGAGCCATTGTGTTTGAAATAATAGCCGCTTTTGTTTGTTTGACATAACATGAGGATTGTATGGGAATGCTCTGAAGTTTATTGTATTGAAAAAAAAAATGGAGAGCGCTGACAACTTGAGTGCAGGAAGTACTTACGGCATAAACATTATATCGCGGTTGTTTTAAAAATAAAGAGAATGTCGTGGAATATTGTATTAAATAACTAGTTGAAATTTGTAAGAAATATCGTAAATGTTTTAAAGGGTTTTGGCAAACCACTGGGACTTTGGATACAACCGTTGGATACAACTGCATAAAGTCAACTACCAGCGGGTGTGCTTGTCATTGTAGGTATTTGTATTGTAATGTTTTTTTAGGGTTCCGTAGCCAAAATGGCAAAAACGGAACCCTTATAATTTCACCATGTCTCTGTGTGTCTGTCTGTGTACCACAAAATGGTACAATAAAAAAGCAAAAAAAAAATTTTTTGAGGTAGATGTAAAGCGGGGGTGATTTTTTTTCTCATCCAACTCCCGTATTTTAAAACCATTAGGGGTTGTAAAAATGGTTTTTCGATTCAATGATCTGTTTGCAAAATATTCAACTTTAAAGTGCAAATTTTCATTAAAATCGAGCGTCCCCCCCTCTAAAATAAACCGGTGGGTGGAAAAATTTGAAAAAATTCAGGATGCTACCATAAGTATACCAAACTTACGAGGAAAACTATAGCAGTTCTGTTTTCTTTATTAGTCGTTTAAGACTAAATAACAGCCTAAGGTATAAAATATACCTAAACTTGGAATATTCCGTACAAAATACGAAATAATATGACTCAGTTTTTTTGTAATGGCTACGGAACCCTATCTCGGGAGTATCCGATACGCTCTTTCCCGGTTTTCATAGTAGAGGTAATAAGTGTGACAAAGGCCCTTCTTGTGGGGACAAAAAACGATGAAAATAGGCTGTGAAATGATTTATTTATTTATTTATACACACTGCGCAACTGTAATACGAAATCCACAAAATCACAATCAAAACTTTCGTAGAATATCCAGTTACAATAAATACTACCAATCTGCTAAAACCAGACATCGCAAACCGCCTCCCGTCCAAACCGTTATATTTCCATTTGAACAACGGACCAAATTTTACTCTGCCCCTGAATCCTAAAGGTCTTATTTACATGCATCGACCTAAATATCAGACGTTTTGAGTTGTCACTCACAGTTTGAGTTGAGCGATGCATGTAGTTGGCAGTTGACAGCTTTCTGCACACTGCAATTTGGATCCGAAATAACATGGGATAAAACTCCACCGTGAAAATTTGGTCGTAAGCAACGTTGGATTAAAAATCCGACAAATCGTATCAGGCTAATACTATGAAAAATACAACAGATGTACTTTAGTTTCCTCTTAACCTTAGCGGTCTTCCGACACCGACGACGCTTGGAAAAAAAAATATTACTAGGTACTTATACTAAATTAACTTAGGCTAATTTTGCGGGAAATCAGCATAGTCCCAGCGGGATAGGGATAAACGAATTGTTCGCAGATGAAGTCGCCGGCAACAGCTAGGTAGTGCATAATTAATTTTTACTTTTAAGTTGTCTTTTTTGGCGGCTTTTTTCGGGCGTTTTTTATTTTTGCTGGGGTTTTTTTGTCGGGGGTTTTTTAATTTTTTTGTTTAAGTTTTTCCGTCAGTGTCTTTCTTCCAAAAATGGCGAAGTGAAAATTACGAGCGCATAACTAATTATATTAGTCGAATACAATCACAGACTTGGCAAAAAATGCGATTACTTTCGAAATAAGTTATGTACATACAAGGTGTTAATTAAATAACTAAAAACCAGAAAGTAGTTTGCTTAGAATCGAGAGTAGAATCGATTACACCATGTTTTAAATTAGGTTGTGTTTGTGTTTTTGAATCTCATTTTAACTGTGCCCAGTCTAAAAGTTGCGACTGCTACAGGCGCCAATTAAGTGATTAAGTGAAGTTGCATACTATTTCAATAATAACGTCAAAGCGCAATTCATAAATACAAATCATGAGTGTAGAGTTAGATATGAAATAGAATTACTGACTTTTTTTTTATTCGACTGGAAGGCAAACGAGCAAGTGGGTCTCCTGGTGGTAAGAGATCACCACCGCCCATAAATATCTGCAACACCAGGGGTATTGCAGATGCGTTGCCTAAGTTGGAATACCTCAAGTGCCAGTAATTTCACCGGCTGTCTTAGGTACTCTCCAAAATCACACTGACTTAGCAAAACACACGAATATCTTTTAAAATAATAAAGAAATCCAAAAAAAGCAATCAACTGACTTAAAATTAAAAAAAATATATTATTGGGATCTCTGAGGTTTTCAGTTATTTAATGAACACCTTGTATTTTCAGACATTTTAACAATCTTTAAATAATAATTACTCTTGTGTGTGAAGTTTTCAGTTTGATAATTAACAACAAATAATGTTGTACATGTAAAGAAGCAAGAAATTGAAAGAATGCACTTTTTTGTCAACAACTCATAACATCGTACGTATTGTGCAGCAAAAACGTTCGCTGTTGTCACAGGTGGTAAAAAGCAACAACGCAATAAATGTCCTTGATTGGCACCTGCGGTAACAATAACTAGTAAGTTATAGGATTAATTTAAATAGAAAAGAAGCTTGAGAAGTTCTCCGTCTCACGTGGCGTTTCAGTTAGAGTTCTCAGCTTATAGTAGATAGCTTATGCTCGCGACTTCGTCTGCGCGGACCTAGGTTATCGCGCGGTGGCGACCTCTACCGGAATAAAAAGTATTCTATGTTGATCCTTGGAGCTTAAACTATCTCAAACTCATACTCAAACTCACAACATTTATTGACAACAAAAACACACTACATCACAACAAAAACACAGTATAGACATAAATAGGAGAAGAGAGAATAATTAGAGACGTACGGACGGACGTTTGATGTTATACCAAATTTCATCAAAATCGGTTCAGCGGTTTCCACGTGAAAGCGTAACAGACAGACAGAGTGACAAGGTTCCTTTCGCATTTATAATATTAGTAGGGATTGTACACCAAGGAGATAAAGCACTGTATTTCGTCACGGGCGTGATATTGAATCCTGAGCATAAGGAAGGACTCCAGATTTAACTCCAGAGCGTAGCGAGAGTGTAATGAGTTAATTACTCGCAAGATGAAGTACTGAGAGCAATGAAGTATTTAAGCAAGCCCAAGGCAAATCAGTTTTATCTCCGGGGAGTGTACTCTATCTACGTAACAAACAGACTTACAGACTTTCGAATTGATAATATTAACTAGCTTTTGCCCGCGGCTGCGCCCGCGTGATATTCGGTTATCGGTTATCGGTTACATTTTTCCGGGATAAAAAGTAGCCTATGTCACTTTCGGGCCCATAAACTATCTCTATGCCAAAAATCACGTCGATCCGTCGCTCCGTTACGGTGTGAAAGACTGAAAAACACACAAACATACTTTCGCATTTATAATATTAAGTATGGAGTCTATACGGCCGGAGTCGCGGGCAATTAGCTAGTAATATAATACAACTAAGTAATAAGTGACTTAATCATTCAAACCTATATTAACATTAATGGCCCTCAAATTATCCTAGTAAACTGATATTTTAGGCGTGACAGGGTTCCAACTCAACTCCAATTGATTTCAAGATCATATAATTAATGCTCATTAAGTCTGAGACCTAGAAACTATTGTCATCATGACAATGAAATCATCGCGGCCGCCGGAAAAGGATTTTACCTGGTGTCTAGATACAAGGAAAATACTAAAGTCTTAAATTGAGATGCCCATGAAAAATCACTTAAGTTGTATAGACTTCTATTGGGAAAATCCTAATTTTATTTAACGTTAGTCTTTACGTTATATTAGGTAAAAAAAAAGTACCACTTGCGTTTCATCAGTAAAATGAAATCAAAAATACGTTGAATGAAAAGCATTAGTAGTTTTTTATGTTGTATTAATAAAAATAACCGGGCAAGTACGAGTCGAACACGGGCAACGGGATAAGTCCCGGGGAGGACATCATCATCATCATCATCATGTCAGCCGAAAGACGTCCACTGCAAGTCACAGGCCTCCCCCAAGGCTCTCCATTCAGACCGGTCTTGTGATTTTCGCATCCACCGCAATCCCGCGATCTTAACCAGGTCTTCGCTCCATCTTGTTGGAGGCCCGAATTTCATCTAAATTGGTTCAGTGGTTTGGATGTCGTGACTGATGAAGTAACAAACGAACTTACAAATTTTCATATTTTTTTTAAACAGTATAGGCTTGCGTTTGGCCACAATCACGCCTGATGGAACCAAAAAAGAATATTATATTAAAAATACGAGTATTATATAGTAGGAAGTAAAAATAGAATATGGCAACGAATAATGCAGGATGTTTTTCGCCGACACACCTCTGTTTGTGGTAATAATGATGTTTCAATGATTCCATTTGAGCATTGTAATCTACATCAAGGTTACAGTTCATTCGATGTCAAGTCTAAACAGGAAGGCTACTCCGAAACACAACGTTCGAAGTTCGTGTCGTGCGATCCCTCTCGCTCTCGTATTAAATAGTTTAAGTGTGAGAGGGACCGCACGACACGAACTTCGAACGTTGTGTTTCGGAGTAGCCCTTCAGTACGGTAGAATGAACAGAATCAATGCGTAAAGGGTTACTGAAATACATTGTTGTAAAGAATAAAATGGACTACATAGTTTTCGTATTTGTTTAGGTTTAGTTTAGTTTATTTATTCATTCAACACATCATTACATTTAATTCACATAAATTTTAGTCATAAGAATTTGTATTGAATTCGTCAAATGTAATAAGATTAGTAATAATTATAAAAAAAAATCTAAGTATGTCATTATGTGAATGAAAATAATTAATATAATACAGTTTCTCCTCAAGGGATCGTCAGACTGAAAACACACATTTGTGTATCTGTTTCGTGAAAAAATACTATACAATCCAATTCCAGAAAAAAAAACTTTGTGACTTTCATATTTATATTTGCTTAGCAACTGTCGAAATTCAACCCGTGAAGTACGCTTTATTGAGTTGCAGCTCTGTTGGTCAAATGTGGTCTTTATCATCAGTTCCACTTCAAATTTTCAAGAGCAGATGCACGAGTAAGGTTCTGCTAATTATACCCAAATTAACATAGGTGTCCCTACAATATTTGAAGAGTTCCCTCGATTTCCTTAAGATCCGATCATTAGATCCTAGATTTGGTGCTCATGAGACTTAATTTAAGGCATTCCTAGACGAACGCAAAAATTCATATCGGTTCATAAATGACGAAGTTCTGAAGTAACAAACGAAAAAGGACACAACCGCATAGATAACCTCCTCCTTTTTGAAGTCGTTTAAAAACCTAAATTATAATATCAGAGCTCAGATGAAATTACTATCACTTTCATAGCTTAGTTAATCTACGCGGAAAAATACCTGCACAACTGATAGCGTCCTAAGTTATCTATTATCTCACAAGTATCGTCCAACACAAGAAGTAAGCAAGTTGACACATAATGACAGTCGGCTGACGTACGCTCAGCAAATCTGCTTCCGAATCCCAATAAGCCTCGATATCTAATCAGGCTTGATATTCGCGCCTTATAAAATTTATGACCTGGCTGTTTATGTATAAGACCTATTGTCAAATCAGCTGCGAGAAAATTAGTGTCAATTTAAATTCAGACTTCATGATAAAATAATTCAAATTCAAATATTAAATAAAATACACCATCAAAAATAGGTTGATCACTGTTTGAAAGCAGTGATCAACTGACATGTTTAAATCCCTGCAAAAGAAGGGTTTTTATATGTCTATCTGTAGCATCGTAGCTCAGAAATAGATGGAATGATTTCGAAGTGATTTCTTTTACGTGAAAGCTAATTTTCTTGTGGTGTTTCTTAGCTAAATGGAACTAAAATCGGTTGACTTGTTTTTGATTCTTAAACTTTTTTCAAGTTCAAGTGTGTATGGTTATTATACCTTGACAGATGCAATTTCCCTCATTGATTGTGCACGGTAATACTGAACTGTTTCGCCACTTGTTTGCCAACTTAATTGGTTAATTATAACTTGTTTCCCAACTTAATTGATTAACTATTAACTTATTTCAAAGTTGCAAAAAAGTATAATTGTTGTTGAATGAAACGGCAATAAACACACATTATTACAGATTATAATTATTTTAGCTACTTATTACGGTTCTCGAGATACATGCAATGCTCGAGATGCAATGTACTGTAGCTTCCACTATGTTAAATATTAAACTCACTTTTTGTCTGTCCCTGACTGAATACTCCTCTCACCACTCAAAAGTTGACTGGAAGAGATCCCTTAAAGGGATAAGTTCGTTTTTGTACATTTTTTTGTCAATTGTATTTTACTTTTTTTAGTTTTTAATATACCTAGTTTTAATTTAGTTTGTAATATTTAGGATTTTTTTTCATATTTGTACCAATAAAATAAACATATTTTGTACAATAAAGAGTTTACATACATACATCCATTTATTGACGGGTCGCGACCGGGTCATCAAAATAAAATACTGGGTCGTATTATCCCCGTCTTGTTTTAAAAATGATAATTTCTATCGATCGACGTATTTTAATTCGTAAAAGTAAATCGTAAACTAATAAGTTTGTGTGGCAGTGTGAAAATTACAGGGACATGGCAGAACAATGTTTGGGAAACACTGCTGTAGACGGACAGATTGACAGCGTAATGTAAGTAACAGTTTGTTATCTTTCAGGTAATGGACCACAAAATTGTGAATCTAATGTGAATTTGAAGGTTGTGACAAAACTATGCATATTTTTTAGTTAGTGGGACACAAAAAAACCTTATGTCGTCAGGACATCGTTTGTTTTCCATAGTTTTTTAGTTGTTTCAAGTAATCTATTGTTGTGTGATTAATTATCCTTATTGTATTTTTTATGTTCTTTTTTTTTTTTTGTAGGTATGCTTTAAACACTACTTGAGTAAAAGAGTGACATGATTAAGACGACACGCAGCTTAAGCTTCAAATACCAGAAACTTGAACTTTATCAGACAATAGTTAGGGATCATTAGAGGGAAGTGTAGAAGGGATTCTTTACCTTAAATTCCCACGGGATAAAAAGCCAATAAGTAAATTTTATTCGACTAACCAAAGGAAGGAGGGAGGAGGGAATGAGAAGGAGGAGGAGGAGGAGGCTAAGATCGCGGGATCGCGGTGGATGCGAAAAGCACAAGACCGGTCTGAGTGGAGAGCCTTGGGGGAGGCCTATGTCCAGCAGTGGACGTCTTTCGGCTGACATGATGATGATGATGAATCAAAGGAGGGTTAAGGCCGCAGCCACACCGCCTACTAGAAAAACGGTGCGCAATTGCGCATACGATGCGTCACTGTGATTCCGTTCCGTTTTGTAAGCAGCTGTGTGGCCGCTACCTTAGTGTGCTTTTTGAGCGTATGTAGGTATGCGTATGTGTTCCTCTCTAGCCTAAACGACTGATTCGTTTTCAATGTTTTCTATTTTTGTATTTTATTTAAAGCTCCTTTTATTCTGTCATGGAAGCGAAGCTAGAAGAAGAGTTAAAAATTATGTGCCTAATTGTGTTTGTTGACTTTAAACGTCATGCTATGGGTTTGTCCGATAAACTTCTATCGGTTTCGGAGCATTAACTTTATCGTTTATCAGTTCAGCAATAAAGATTGCGGGATAATGGTGACAATTTGAAAGTTCGTTGTTAATCCAAAAGTATTCAAATAAAATTACTAAATTTATCGTATAAACGATTTATAAAAATCAGGAACGAAAATAGGTTCGAGTTTTTTCGTTCTTTTCGGAAAATTCAATAGCTTTTTGAGTGCAGGATGCGCCACCGTCGTGAATGCGCCTATGAAAAAGACCTTTTTTGTAAAAATCGAAACGAGTTGGACCGTTTCCGGCTTAATTGTGAGTTGAGTCGTTTGATTTAGTTATTTTAAAAATATGTCTAAGTACTCCAGCAGGTATCGAGAAACAAAATAAATCACACTAATCATCTCACTAATAGAATAAATGGGAAAGTTTGTAAGCCTGTTTGTTTGTGACTTTATCGCGTCTAAACCGCTGAACTGATTTAAATGAAATTCGGTATACAAGTACTTTTAGTCCCGGGAAAAGACATAGAATACTTTTTATCCTGGAAAATTGCAAAGTTCCCGCTGGAAAATGTAAACCGAAATTTACGCAGTGTTTACATGATTTTTTTTACTTTTTTATCATTGAAAACCAGCATAACTTCTGCTGGTTATCAATGTTTTTGTATTGTGTTATATAAATCATTGCAATAATTAAGTGACATTAAAATTTTTCTGTTAAAATTGTAGTTCAAACACTTAACTACATTAAAAGGAAAATGAAAGGTCATGATCAAAATTTGTGTTAGTTCAACAATACGTCTTTTTTGATCAGATGTTTTCTTTGTTTTCCGCATTACATCTGTCTGACATGTAAGTGTACCTATATTGTTTAACTTTTGACACTTGAACGTAGAATTTTGCAATCAACTCCTTAAACAAATGTTTGTTGTGGGATCGAACTCATGAACAACCCAGCCGTAAGCAAGGTTATGGATTCGATCGATAGAATTTTTGTATTTTTTTATCAAAGTTGATAACCGTACAATGTATACGCATTTTTATAGATTAACGATAATATATTGCATTGAGTTTTAAAATAATACAATAAAATAACTTACCGGGTTTAGGCGCCCTATCCTGTTCAGCACAAACCATTTTGAAAACTTTAAAAAACCACAAAAAGTCCAGTCACTTAAAATCCTCACAAAAATTCGAGTCGAAAAACACAATTGTTTTCAAAATGTTCGTATGTTTTTTTCAATTTGATTATTTCGATTCGTTTTACGATTTTTACTTTCGCTTTCAACACTCCGCCGCCGTGTGGAGACTAGCGAGGTTTTGCATTCGCTCAAGGCATTGCCGGTCGACCAGGAAGCGTGCGTCTGCGTCGGCTGCCGTTGACACTGTTTTTATATGACGATCGGGTTGATAGTGTGCGTTGATTTGCTATAGCACCGCGCTGCGGGTTTACTTGCGAAGGAAGTAGCATTAGATTCGTATGATTTGCTTTGCTTCTAATATTGTTAAGAGGTTTCATTGATATGGGTTAATTTTATGTTAGTATTATAATATTTAATTTTTCATGTTAGGAGGTAAGTTGTGAAATGAGTCTCTGGATCAAATAGGCTGCTTTTTAACCCCCGAAGCAAAAAGAGGGGTGTTATAAGTTTCACCGGTATGTGTGTTTGTGTGTCTGTGTGTGTGTCTGTCTGTGCATGTGACGACCAGGGCCTAGTGGTTAGAGAACCTGACTGCGAAGCTTGAGGTACCAGGTTCGATTCCCGTATCGGGGCAGATATTTGTATGAAAAATGCGAATGCTTGCTCTCGGGTCTTGGGTGTTCAATATATATTTAAGTATGTATCTATCCATATAATTATATTTATCCGTTGCTTAGTACCCATAACACAAGCTTTGCTAAGTTTACTTTGGGACTAGTTCAATTGGTGTAAATTGTCCCGTGATATTTATATTTATTTATATTATCGTAGCTCTTAAATCGGTAAACCAATTTGGATGCATTTTTTTTATTTGACGACAGGTTTTCTTGCAATGGTTATCAGATATGTTCTATTAAAATCGGTTCAGCCGTTTTTGAGATATTGAACTTTGAAGTGACAAAGTGGGGGGTTTTCCAACTTTTTATAGAGTTAGGTTAGTTTTTAACATATTTACAATACTATTGTTTGATATCTATACATACATCACAAGTATTTAACACAACTTTATTTTTAACACAGTAGGTTCGCTATTTGAATGGATCTTTAATGCGGATCGAAATTGTTTCCAAATATCCCTGTCCGTGATATAATACGTTTACCTTAACGCATTTTATACATAATATTATGCACGCCATATTGGTACTTCAGGGGTTTTTTAAATACTTTAAATAACTACTATTGTAATTAGCGCTCTTATCTTTATAGCAGTAATGTTTTGCTATCGGTAAGTATAGGTACTCGAAGTTAATGCATTTAACCGACTTGCAATAAGGAAGATTTTATTTAGAAAAATAAAATTTTACAGATCTACAAATCCACAAATACTCACCCGTTTATTTGGTAATCAAATTATAATGGGAACTATATTTTCTGTCTCTTAAATTTAGATTTGTCACTTATTATTATATCTATCCAATTATTATATCTGTCTCTAAGAATGAATCATCAGATAATTATAAGCCTGTATCCTAAATTATAGTTTAATCATCAAAATTCGATCACCAAAATAATGTCTCCTAATATAATATGATCTGTCACCTAATAAATAGATCAGTTCCTTAATTCGATGTTTCTACCTATTCTACTAAGGCAGGTCTGATTAGGTACGACGACGAGCGAGTGAAGCGAGGTAGAACTGCGACCCTCAGTGTGCGAGCCGAGCGAGCGAAGTGTGCGTGCCGCGGCAGCGGCCGGCGAAGTGCCAGAACTAATTTTTTTTGCTAAATACAAGTTTTAGCAAAACATTCAGGATGATAGTAAGTATATCAAACTTACAAGGAAAACTATAATGGTTAAGTTTTCTTGAGAATTAATAGTAGTTTAAGAGTAAATAGCAGCCTAAGGTATGTATAAAATATACCTAAACTTGGAATATTCCGTACAAAATACGAAATCCTTAGAAAAATATTACTTAATTTTTCGTAATGCCTATTTTGGGCGTGTGCGACACGCTCTTGGCCGTTTTTTTAATACTTTAAGCAAAAAGTTCGTAAAGTTGTCAAGGATTTAAGAACTTTATACGGGAGACGAATTAAAACTGGCAAAGTGGTCGTTTATCAACGGATTTTGTTTCGGGCATAGTTAATTGTTCTAATTATTCTGACGAGCTGCTCTAGAAAGGGACGGTTTATTTAAAGGATTAGTAGGGAAACTCGATTTCACGTCCTCGGAGAAAATAGTTTTTTTTTTAAATTATTTTAAACTAGTTTGTGTTGAAAATCGGCCAAGTGCGAGTCCGCCCACCTTTTAAGTTCTAGTCTTACCGCCGGCAAGTAGCCGGCGTTCTTCTTCTTCTTTTTTAAAATATGGCTTCTGTCCTAATTAATAAGACAATTTCGCCAGTGTCTAAGTAGGTATTCTCTTTCGAGAGGCAACGTTGTACGGTGATAGCTGGCTTTGTCTGTCTGTAATCAGATCTTGCATGTTAAGTTGACGGACAGATAGACAGATAGACATGACGAATCCATAAGGTTCCGTTTTTTGACATTTGGCTAAGGAACCCTAAAAATTACGCTCGTCCGGCTTCATCCTGGTAGTTCATTATAAATACTTAAATAAATATCCAGGGACACTTGATACCAATTGACCTAGTCCCAAATTAAGCAAAGCTTATACTATGGATACTAGGCAAACGGATAAACGTACTTATATAGATAAATACATACTTAAATACATCGATACCGGAAATCTCAAATGGCGTAAAGGACAAAAATGCGAAAATGAGTTTTAAGTACCATCGTATACAGCTTTTTTTTCTCTATCGAATGGTATATTCCAAGCAACGCTACGATTAAAAAATTGACCTTTACCACTTTCATTTCGGACAACTTATTCAAGATTATTTATGAAAAAAATGATTTAAAGGACATTTTATAAACTTTGCTTGGACGTAAACCTTTATTTACATAGTGTATCTGGGTGTAAAGAGATTTCTCTGTTTTGATGTCCTTTACTACCTAGTTTACTTTTGACGTAATTTATATGCTACTTACGTGTGTCCATTAAGACCTAAAAGACTGTTACAACTCATAAAAAATATGGGAGTAAATAATTAAAATGACTAAAATGATGTCCTTAAATGACTTTACAACCCAAGCTAATATGGGAATAAATAATTAAAATGACTAAAATGATGTCCTTAAATGACTTTACAACCCAATCTTTGTTGCTACTTTGATGATTTTACTCGTAGTTCATATTAGATACTGTGTGAGACAGAGTACGCTATATATAAATTATAACGTAATAATGGATCGCAATAATATCAGAGACATCATACGACGTGGAGCGGTGTACGTAGGGTACGAGCGGGGAGCGTGGCGGCGGGGTAAGGGCTAGCTAAGCGAACAAACGTAAACAAACAGGTTCATACCGTCCACCTGCGCCGCCGCCGCTCCGCGCGATTTTTTGTATGCAGTTTTGCTGTGTTTTTTACGTTATTCTGTGGCTGTTACTAAGTTCACTTTGTGACAAGTAGTCTACACAATGCCGAACCAAAAAAATTTACTAACTACTTATGTGCGATTTTAAAAGTTTTCTTAAGATTTGATTAAGTATTAATTATATTTGAGACGGTCACCTTAAGTATGTCATCCAAAAGATTAATTACAATGTTGCCTAGTTTACTTTGATTATAATTTTAGTTCATCTAAAATACTTGTATATTAAACAACAAGAGAATAGCGAATAACAGTGCTAAATACAATTTTATAAGTAGAAGGAGACATTGATAAAATACTTAAATATTTCATGATAATGGAAATAATATTATTATAACTAAAATACTTACTGATATAAAAAGAAGAAATTAAAATTAAGAGATCGATACCTCTTGTACTTAAGTTTCTATTTAATATTAAAGGTCTTGTTTATTCAGTTGTTTGAAAAAATTATAAGATGTTGATTTTTGACTGATAATTATGCTACAAAAATATTTTTGATGCAGGTATAATGGTCTGTTTTTGCTAAACCATACACACAATTTTGTAAATTATTTTCTTACCTATTGAATTTTTCATTATTTTCATTACTCACTATGTTGTTGTAAAGATTCGCTACAGTGTTTCATATTTGATTATGAATAGATTACTTATTATATTAGGTTTTGTTTTTAAAATGCATGTAAATAGGTGGTTAAATTAAACTAAATACTTATCCTATTTTCCAAGTGGAAAAAAAAATAATTATAACTTTTATGGTGGAAAAATTATAATTAGAACTAAAGTACTTGTAAAAATAAAGCAAACTAAAGTTAAACTACCTACAAAGTGTCATTTAAATGTTACTATTCCATTTTGAAAGGGGTTAAAGAAAGAAAGAAAGAAAATACATTTATTTAACGCCATAAATAAAAACAGAACAAATACAAGAAATACATGACGCTAAACAGGTCCCCACTCAGCATAATGCCACGGCAAGCCGTGGCGCTGATATTCAGTGAGGACCTTATCTAGAAACTAACTTAAAACTAAACTAAACTTAAAATAAAAATAAATAAATAAATGTCGTGTCGTGCAACACGGCCCTACGTGTTTAGATATTTTACTTAAGAAACTTTATTATAAATATTGATTATTAACTACAAAACTAAAATTTGATGTGTGATTACAGGTATAAGGCCTATTTTTGGTAAACTAAAAAACAGTTTTGCACTTAGAATAATAAAAATCTTACAGTAATGAATAAAAGTGTTGCATTTTTTCCATGAATTACAACCCATTTTAATTATTTCAATCTAAATTTGTACCATTTCATGTTCTTTATACCCCGTTTTCTGTCAATTTCCTTCTCTTACGACAGTAATAATGCCCTTTTATTTTGCTAAAGGGACCTGTACGACTGAAGGTTATATTTTGAAAGTCACGTTATCAACAGGCGTAAAGAACACAACATCTAAAATTGGGGGTAGTAAAAGACATTATCTCCGTAAATATGCTTTTTCCAATAAAAATTATAATGCTATCTGATAGAAGAGATAAAAAAAACTATAATCTCCCTTAACATTATTTTTATGCAATAATAAACAGATGAGTTATAATTTTTTTTTCAAAAAAGTGAACGTTTTTTGCTTGTACTGTAAAGTCTTAAAATGTCCTTTACGCCAATTGAGATTTCCGGTATCGACATATTAAACATCCAAGACCCGTGAACAAACATTCGTATTATTCTCACAAATTGAAAGATAGACGAGAGTGGTAATACGAGGCCGGAATGAAAGATAAGAAATAATAGTTTGTAATAGTACAAATAGACAATAAGTTAGTTTGAATAATTTGATGGGTCGGAAACCCGATGGCAAGAAAGAGAAGTAAACAAGAAAGAAAAAGTATGTGGCATGGAAGTACGAGCTGTAGCACTCGCGGGAACTGGAATGCATGAAAAGTTAACATAGGCTCCGATAAGTTTGGAGGTAGATAGAAAAAAAAAACCATTTTAGGCCATCCGGTCGTCACTATGAACATGTTAGGCTCATAAAACGTCCAGCTTCTGGGCACAGGAAAAAAACTTTTTGTAACTTACTCTACTTTGATACTGATCATAAACGACTCAAGGCAACGATTTAGTTTTCGTCTATTGTTTTCCTCGAATTAGGTTTTTTTATAGCTAAAAAAAAACCATTAGAACAGCGGTTCCTAACCTTTTTCAACCGCGGACCCCCAAGTAAATCAAGCATAATGCCAAGGACCCCTGAGTAAAAAAAAGGTGTAATTTTCGGACAATATTATTTTTGTTAATGCTCTAAGTAAGATAGAAGCGTATGGGACCGCGGACCCCCAAACATATGCTCGCGGACCCCCAGGGGTCCGCGGACCACAGGTTAGGAAACAATGCATTAGAAGAACCGACACGTATTTTATTTAAAACAAGTCTCCTCGTTTCATTCTCCATTTGAAAACAAAAGTAGTTGAAATTTTGTGAGTATGGAGTAGACGTAATACAACAACAAGCAACAGTGGAAACACTGCTGCTTCACGGCTGAATTAGCTAGCAAGATGGGGTAGCAATCCGAGCGGACCTTGCACAAGGTCCTACAACCTGCAAATCGTGTAGAACAATTTATGTTAGGTTAGGTTAGTTTTAATGAAGTCCTGAAATATTTACAGTTTCAGAAATATTAAGCAGTTGCGAAATGGATCAGGTTGCTAAACGTTCGTTGCGAAACTTTAGTGAACCATAAAACTAAACGTGTTCCCCAATATAGCCGCAAGCATCCATTCATAATGACAATATTATTATATATGAAAACGTGTGTCTGATTTTATCTCCAAACTAATTTAAATGAAATTTGGTATGAACATAGTTTGAGACACTCAAAAGGTAATCCATATTCTATACTTACTATACTAATATTTTAAATGCGAAAGTGTGTGTTTGTATGTTTGTCCGTTTGTTTGTCTTTCACGCCGTAACGAAACGATGGATCGACGTGATTTTTGGTATAGAGATAGTTTGTGGGCCCGACAGTGACATAGGCTACTTTTTATCCCGGAAATATGCACAGTTTCCGAGGGAACAGCGCGCGATAATTGAATACCACGCGGGCGGAGCCGCGGTCCAAAGCCAGTAGGATATATTTTACCACGTAAAATGGCGTAGTTCCCGCAGGATAGAAAACACGTTGCTCTTCTCTACCACTCAAAGGTTGACTCCACCTTTGTACTTAACACTACTTTTTTCTGTAACATTTTTGTTTTTTCTATTAGTACAATAAAGAGTATAAATAAACAAACAAAAATTCTTCGCGGGCGAATTCGCGGGCAAGAGCTTTTATTATAAATGCGAAAGTATGTCTGTCTATTACTTTTCATGCTTAAACCGCTAAACATTCGAATTTTAAAATTTCAATATTTAAAAACCAATTTGGCTTGGAATATAACTGTGTGATTTGTCGTCAATTGGTTCGGTTTCTGGGCCGCCGCGGAACCTGGTCATTCATTGTGACATTCACGTCATTCATGAAATTAATTTAAATTTGTCTGGTGATCGGATTTGTTAGCTGTACTGGTTATATTAATCGTGCTATAATCGTTATTTGACAACTACATCTTTTTAACTACATCTCTTCTAATATATTTTATGTATCTAGCCACGTTTATCATTTGTTAATTAAGGAAACTATAGGTCTGGTTTATAACCCATAATGTAAATTGCCTTTGTTTATCTGTATGACTGATTGTTTCTTATCAAATAAATAAAAAATAAACAAATTGAAATGAAATTTGGTATGGAGATAGTTTGACACTCTGAGAAGAACATAAGGTATATATACTCGTACCTTAAATTATGATAACTGTATAAACAAAAATGAAACGTTTATTGCTTTAATATGAGTAATTCCAGTGGTGTTACAATATAAGAGATGGCAATAAATGAATTTCCCTCAGACAGAGTCGTGAGCAAAAGCTGATCTAATAAGACCTTTCTATGCTAGACTTAAAATATCGAGTAACATTCAGGAAGTAACAAAGTCACTCCTAATATTTTCCTGTAGCATCGGTCATCCTGCTGTGTTATCCTGGTGGTGACCTACTAATGGTCATTTAAGGCTATCCAAGGACAGTTAATAAAGATGATAAGATATTTCCTGTGTTTAAACACGACAAGCTTATCAATGAGGTGTCGTAAAGACACTTCTAGACTCTGTTTAGGTGCCTAAGCAGCTTGTTTTACTAAAAGTGTTTTATGTATAATCGCAGCGTGACAATGACAAAATATTAAAAAAACCGGCCAAGAGCGTGTCGGATAAACCCAAAATAGGGTTCCGTAGTCATTACGACAAAATTAAGTAATATTTTTCTAAGGGTTTCGTATTTTGTACAGAATATTCCAAGTTTTGGTATATAATTTTATACTTTGGGCTATTATTTACTCTTAAACTAAGTACCTACTAATAATTCTCAAGAAAACTTAACCGTTATAGTTTTTCTTGTAAATTTACTACCATATTTTTTTTATTTTTCCACCCACCGGTTTAGATTTTAGAGGGGGGGACGCTCGATTTTAATGAAAATTTGCACTATAAAGTTGAATATTTTGCAAACATATCACTGTATCGAAAAATCGTTTCAGCAACCCCCTAATGATTTCAAAAACCTACCTAACGATATCTCACACTATAAGGTTGCATGAGAAAAAAAAACACCCCCACTTTACGTCTATGGGAGGCACTCTAAAAATTTTTTTATTTTATTTTGTATTGTACTATTTTGTCGGCATAGTTTGTACATTTATATTCGAGCAAAATTACAGATTTCTAGCATTGATAGTCCCTGAGCAAAGCCGCGGACGGACGGACGGACAGATATGGCGAAACTACGAGTATAAGGCTTGCGTTTTTGCCATTTTGGCTACGAAACCCTAAAATTCTTTTAGAAACACAGAAAAGCTAGCAAAATATATGCAAATATTTTTCGACAAAAGCAATCCAAATATTCGTAAATATCAGAAAGCCACCGTTTCGTTATAAATACGGGAGACCTTTCTCATTCCTTGTCTTACTTTTGATCTTTGGGCAAAGGTCTTTTGGGAAAATCAACGACTCAAGTGAACTGGCAATAGATTCCTGCGAGCCATAACAATAGCTTTGTGGCACGACAAAAACCACTGCTAAGAAGGTCTTACAGGCAAATATATAGGTCAGCTTAAAGTAGCGGACCCGACTTAAAGGTGTAGGTGGGGAAGTACAGATGACTCAATTTATACCATTAGCTTTAGAATAAGCAGTTTACTAATTCAACATGTTTTATGTTTCGACATGTCGAGCTAAACTCGATTTAAGAAGTGAGTTATTCGGGTTATATTTAATACTAATTTGTCGCATAAAATCGAATCTCATAATTTCGTTTCTCATAACAACCTTGAGCAGAATCATCATTTCACCGAATTACTTTTCGCATAATATTTTTTCTCATACTATCATTTCTCATAATTTTGTAAAGCAGAATATTAACATCACATAATATCGATGATAATCCATACTAATATTATGAATGCGAAAGTGTGAGTGTTTATGTGTATGTTTGTCCATCTTTCACGTCGAAACGACGTGATTTTTGGCATAGACATAGTTTACGCCCGAGAGTGACATAGGCTACTTTTTGTCTCGGAAAAATGCACAGTGCGCGAGGGAACAGCGCGCGATAACCGAATACCGCGCGGGCGGAGCCGCGGGCAAAAGCTAGTATTTTGCATAAAATCCAATCTCATGATTTCGTTTCTCATAACAACCTTGATTGGCTATGGAACCCCAAAAATTAATCGTAAAATGTGTTGCTAAACTTAGCACGGGAACGGTTGGCCCCATTTCCCTAATATTTTTTTTGTTGTGTTCGTAATTGTCAGTAGATTTTTTGGAAGAAAATTTAGAAAAAATATAACGTTGGCCAAGCCGCGGCTAACAACTAGTTTATAATAATCACTAAATTTCCCCTTGTCATGTTTTTTTATCACCGTATTATTTAAAAACTTGCATTAATTTATAAACTAATTTGCGTGACTCTGATGCGTGTGTGTGTCGCGTGATGGCAACAAACTATTAACTTATCAATTCCATATCATTAACACGTTCGCGCGTACGCCCAAAATTTTCGGTCAATGCGATTTCGCACAACTTTTTCCATACAGTGAGACGTCACGTCATTACAAGTTGAGCTTTGACTTTATACAGAAATAATTAGCGTTACGGCGCATGCGGAATTAACCGTCACCGTTTATAGACGTTCTGCCGTACAACTGATATTGTGTTATACATTATTCGTAACAACGTCATATCACGACAATATTATCGAGTCGTCAAGTGACGTTGTGTCACACAGTGATGTAACAAAATACTACAATATCGTAGCAACGTCATATTACGGCAACATGATCGAAACGTCAATTGACGTTGTGTCACAATGTGATGTAGCGTTATACTAAAAGAATAAAGCAACGTCATATTACGGCAACATGATCGGACCGTTAAATGATGTTGTGTCACAATATTACGCTACATTATAAAACAAGAATATATCAACGTCAAATTACGGCAGCTATATCAAACTGGAAAATGGCTTTATCTTGTTTGAGATGGATAAAAAACTACAAGCACCTAATAATTGCTTCTATGCATGTCTTTGAGGAAGTTCAATCATCGCGAGAAACATTACATGACCCTTATATTGATGACGAGTAGTTTGGATCAGATGCAGACTACAGCCTAGGAGGAGACGAAGGTTCCAGCGCGAGCAGTGTTAGTAATATCTCCGTAGGTACGTGCACCAATCACAGCAACGTCTTTCCAAAAAGTCGGCCACAAACTACCTAAGCAGCGAAGACTCTGACTCGGCTAATGTTATATATAAGACTGTATAATGCATCTTCCAGTTCGGACAGTACTTTTGAAACTAGTTTGGCACTGAAGCCTAACAAATATTAAAATAAACAATAACCCAAGAAGCCAAAGCCAAGGCATTACGTGCTCGGTAAGTGTGATGATGATACACTAACTATATCGGTATTATCTGAGATTGAAGTTAGAGTCTAATATAAGGAAATGACTTTACCTCAAAGATTATCTCACTACCACAACACCCGGCTAAACTGCAACATAGATTTGGAAAAAGCTCTTACACAATAACTTTGCCACCTGAACAGGAATCAAACTGAAAATACCCTAACAGCGTCATTTTTACTCCTTGGACAAGAAACCAGCTCGGAAATTATTGACGATAGTGAGGTTTCACATCCAACACCACCATATCCTAGAAATAAAGAGGGTAACCAGCTCTCTAATTTTTATCATCGAGAGATCATCCTAGACATCTTCTTTTACCGGTTGCTGAGAGCATGATTCTACAGTATCTAGCTGTAGCATCATGCTCTCATCAACCGGTAATGAACCGTAACGAACTGATACTACGAGATGTATGTTGTAATTGTAGCTTAGCCAATTTTTCTTGTATTAATGAAATATAAAGAGAAATTGAGCTCGGTCCTTCCGCCGGAGCTTGTGCCTGTGGAGATCCTTGATCTGTTTCCATCATTTCAGGGTGCGACGCTGATACTGGAGAACTGTCGTTACCGGTTGCTGAGAGCATGATTCTGCAGTATCTAGTAAAAGAAGATGGCTAGAATGACCGATAATAAAAATATAGAGCTGGCTACCGTCTATATTTCCAGTATATGGTGGTGTTCAATGTGAAACCTCACTACCATCAATAATTTCGGAACTTGGTTCTTGTTCAGGGAATAAGAATGAAGCTGTTAGGGTATTTTCAGAGTTTGATTCCTGCAGCAAAGTTATTCTGTAAGAGCTTTTCCGAAATCTATGTCTGGTTGCAGTTCAGCTGGGTCTTGTGGTAGTGAGATAGACTTTGAGGTAAAGTCATTTCCTAAGACTCTATCTAAAATATCAGATGATACCGATATAGTTAGCTCATCCTCACACTTACCGAGCACTTCATGCCTTGGCTTCTTGGGCTGTTGTTTATTTTGATATTTAGTTCGGCTTCAGCGCCAAAAGAGTGTCAAAAATACTGTCCGAACTGGAAGATGCATATACAGTCTCAACTATGACATTCTAGCTGAGTCAGAGTTTTTGCTGCTTTGGTAGTTTGTGGCTGACTTGCTCGAAAGTTGTTGCTGTGATTGGTGCACCTACGGACATATTACCAACGCTGCTCACGCTCGAACCTTCGTCTCCTCTTGGGTTGTAGTCTGCATCTAAGCTAAAACTACCTGTCATCACTATAAGGGTCAGGTAATGTTTCTCGAGGTGATTGGACTTCCTCGAAGACTTGCATAGAATTTTTACATGCTCGTAGTTTTTTATCAATCTAAAAGAAGAAAAAGCTTTCAAATCAATCGAGGATAATAATATCTAGCAGTATTATGATTACTCGTTTAGACGTGAGAAATAAATCGGTAAATGAGTTAGAACCATAGCATCTAAATTCCCTAAAAACTCACTAAATACAATAAAAAACCCATCCGAGTAAAAGTTTGTAATACTAAGAATGTAACATATAACAAAAACATACTATTTTTCATACAAAAATATTGAAATAATACTAACGATGCGTGGACAAATTCGTTCCTGAATCAATCTGCCGCGACCAGGGCGAGCGCGTCCTCTGTCACATGAACAGGATGACTGAATGTATGGACGCGGGAACAAAATACAGCGTCTATCGACGTTGTGCGTCTGTGAGTAGTCACATTTAAGAGTGTGTGCGTCGCCTCTTTTGGAGTCAAAAAATGTTATACTATGTGGCGCATGATTTTTGGTAATTTAATGTGATACGGCGCAAGGATGGAACTACTGCAATTTATTATGGACAGCGAGCGTCCGACCACGTAGTTCCTTTAACATTTTTATAAAGTCTGACGTGATTAGACGATGTACCACAACGCATAGTACCCTATTTGTCGGCTATAGACGGTGGTCACGCGAACGTGTTAATGACATTATTCTAACTGCTATACCAATAAAACCGTAATATTTCTGACTGACAACGTAACCCTAAACTAGTGAAATAAGCTTATATCTTCAAATTAGGTAAAAAAATATTTATGACCTCTTGCTTGCTGAAAGGGAATCCGTACCACAAAAGGAAAAACTTTTACACGATTGTTTCGTTTTCGTACCGTTAGACCCGAGAAGAAACATTTGTATTATTCATACAAATATATCTGCCTCGGCTGGGAATCGAACCCGGAACCTCAAGCTTCCCAGTCAGGTTCGCTAACCACTTGGCCATCCGGTTGTCATAGATTACTCTTAAAACTACCAGTTCGCAATATTTTCTCATCTTTTTTATTTTCATTGAAATCATTTCTGAGGAGCATAATCTAGATAAAGAAAGAAAGAATAAATAAATTTATTATACTAATTTCAACACAACAAAATATATAAAATGACAACTTAAAAAACAGATAATCTTATAGAATCTATTATATATTAGGCACCAAGAAAGATAATCTGGGGGCACGGCAGTGCCCCCGCCAAGACGAGCAAAAAAAAACAAAGGCACGGCCGTACCATACTTTTCTCGAAGCCATTCAGGCTATTTTCAACACCCTGTATTTTTGTTATGGCTAAAGCTAGAACCCTGAATTTTCAGTTACCTATAGGGCCTAATGGGACTTAGATATATTATCAATAACATTCAGTTTGAACACGTAGATTAAGAACTATCACATGTTAAAGTTCCTCAGTTTTGTCACTGACATACCTACACACTGACTTTTGATCATCATAATTCTAAGGTACTTCTAGCAGACCCACAAGCTCCAAATTTTAAACATAGTTATTTTTTAGCCTACATGGTCACAGAAAAATCCAAAATGTTGCAATTTCAGTCACGTTTCAAAGTTATACAAACTGCACAAGTAAGTTTGTAATCCCATATAAATACTAGCGATTACAAAGTTACACAGCAATGACTTTATTGAACGTAGTCGTATTGTATACGTATTAATGTTGAGTCTTAATACCTGAGCATTAAGGGTTAAAATGAAATTGTTTATCTTACTAATGTAATAAGTACCAAAGTTCGTTTGTTTGTGAATGTGTGTGCGATGCGAGTGGACGCGAGGATGGACGATGGAAATTGGAATATGGATGATGGACAATGGATAATGGTCGATGGACGATGGGTAGAAAATGGACGTTGGACGATGGAGTGTGGACGATGGACGATGGGTGACGGACGATGGATCATCATCATCATCATCCCAGCCTATATGCGTCCCACTGCTGGGCACAAGCCTCCTCTCAGAATAAGAGGGCTTGGGCCTTTGTTCCCACGTGAGCCCAGTGCGGACGATGGATGGTGGAGGATGAACGACGGACGACGACATACATACACATAAACGACGGACGACGACGGATGACGGAAGTTAGACGGGCGAAAGACGAACGACCGACGAAAGACGATGGATGACGACGGAAGTTCGACGACGGACGACAGACGATGACTGACGAGGGAAGTTCGATGACGGACGATGACGGACAACGGACGATGACAGACGACGGACGACGACAGACGACGAACGCCGACAGACGACGGACAACGAACGATAGACGATGGCGACGACGGACAAAAGACGACGGCCGACGACGGACAAGACAACGGACGACGGATGACGGACGATGACCGACGATCGACGACGGATGATGGAGGGTGGACGATGGACGATGTACGATGGACGACAGACGGTAGACGGACGACGGAAGTTCAACGATGGGCGACGATGGACGACGGTCTACGACCGACGACCGACGACGACGACGACGACGACGACTGTCGGTACGGACGATGGACTGTAGACGATGAACGAGGATAGACGATGGATGGTGGACGATAGACGAGAATGGATGATGGATAGTGGACGAGGATAGACGATGGATGGCACACGATGGACAAGGATGGACGATGGATGATAGTGGACGATGGACGATGAACGAGAATGGACGATGGACGAGAATGGACGATGGACGATAGACGAGGATGGACGATGGACGATGGACAAGGAAGGATGAACAAATGAAGATAGTAATGCATTATTACAAGAAGTAGTACCCGAAAAAAAAAGAACTGCCTACAAAAAGTGATGAGATCCCACCAAAAACATTACATGTAAAAAGCTGCAAGTCTCGCAACGCAATGCAGTTCTTGTAATGCTAAAAAGGTTTGAGATGCAATGTTATACCAAGTCGGTTATTTTTGTCAGTACCGGGGGGTTTCCATAGAACTCGATTTTCACCAACTTGCTTATTTTAAAACCATAGAAAAATACAGTTTATAGTTCTCAAATAAAGAGTAAACCAAATTATTTTTTAAACACATAATGACTTGGCCATCGTACTCAACCTTTAGTCATTCTCGTATTATGTGTATCACTCAAACTGCAAGGCGCTATCTTTAATTATAATTACTTTAAATAGCTGACGTTGATGATTATAATTCTTATGTCATTATGTAGCCTTGCGATGGCCAAGTCATTTATGTGTTTAAAAAATAATTTGGTTTACTCTTTATTTGAGAACTATAAACTGTATTTTTCTATGGTTTTAAAATAAGCAAGTTGGTGAAAATCGAGTTCTATGGAAACCCCCCGGTACTGACAAAAATAACCGACTTGGTATAACATTGCATCTCAAACCTTTTTAGCATTACAAGAACTGCATTGCGTTGCGAGACTTGCAGCTTTTTACATGTAATGTTTTTGGTGGGTAAAATAAACATTGTGCCGAAAGAAGTAAAAAGGGCCATACTCAGCGTACTATAGCGTTGGTTTTCAGTATGACCCTTAGACTTGGTCTTTATTGGTACAAATGAAATTAAAAATATCCTAAAAATAACTAACCTTACATACATAAAATAAAAAAAACTTACATAAAATTAAAATAGAACCTAAAACTAAAACAAATCATCTAAAGAGTACCCCTTAGGCAAGGTCCCGAAGATGCTGGCAGCATTTCTTTGAATAGCTAGGCTAATTCTTTGTCCGAGGAAGTTGCCAGCTCTTCGGTCACCTGTGACGTCTACTAATATTTTTGAAATTTCTTTAAATGGTTTTAAAGCGCTTATAAGTCTTTATTTTTAACACTGAACTCAGAATTGGAGTCAGATTTTCCCCGCCGACTGATTGGGCAGTCATCCTCCAATGGAGCAATCGAACTGCAATCAGTAATCAACGAAATCATGCATACAGTTCATAGCGAAGCGAGAAAATGTAAAAAATGGACACATTTGATCCGGACTCACACACGGCGCTTCGTACGAAAAAGCGATGCAAAAGAGGGTTATTTTTATTTCTATAGAGTTTTACAGTCCGAAGGGTAAAATAACAGGCGATAATAGTAGATTGTTGCACCAAACAGAAAGTTTATTAATATTGCTCCGAGTGCCGATTTGGAGCCTGAGCGTCAGCAAGGGCTTTAAAAAGCACGAGGGCAGTAATTTTTTTTTTTTTTTAGTAGTTTGGCAATATAAATAAATTTCTTAATGCGAGGTGCATAATCTGCTTTTCTTTCAACTATTACAGGAATAGTAGACAAAAAAACACATGCTAAACAATTAATAGGAAAGAAATGTCAGTAGCACTCGATGATTCCTTTTTTGTAAGTTTACATTCGCACTCTCAAAAAACCTCCACGCGGAAACTTTGCAAGGTTTCCGCCAATTTTTTTAACATGATAAAAATGTCAAAGTTGTCAAATGGACCTCAATTAGCCTGTCATAAAAACTGTCATTGATTTAGCTGTCTGAACTAATCTGTGTTTTTCCCGTTCAGGCAAATAGGGTTATCCTTTTCATATAATACGATAACGTCGATGAAATAAGGTGGGAGCAGTTTCAGACACTCGTACATAATAATAACGTTTTAAACTTTCGTGACTTTCACTCATAGTCAAAATACCACCAACGGGACTTATCACGCTAAAGTGTTAGCGTAATATTGCGTTGAGTTAAACTCTATCAGTTCAACTCAAAATTCAAAGCATGTGCTTGGATAGGCTTCTTTTATCCCGGAAAAATGCTTGTTCCCAAAGGAACAGCCAGTGTTACCAGATGGTGATTCGTAAAATACCGTAGAGACACATTAAAATTACCGTATTTAAGTGATAAATTACCTTGCATTGCCAGTTTAAATTTTGACGTTAAAATTGAATTTGACAAACTTCTCTAAAACAAAAACCTCTCTACTACCACGGATCAAAAGGAGTACTACAAAATTCGAAAATCGAAGTTCGTATCGTGCATCCCTTTCACTCTCGTATATAATTGCAAAAACGTGACACGGTAATTCGTAATGAAAAATACCGTAGAAAAGACCACGGTATCAGGCCATTACCGTAGACCGTATTTTGATCAAAATTACCGTGCATCTACGGTAATTACCGTGTATCTGGTAACACTGGGAACAGCGCGCGATAGTCAAATTCCACGCGGGCGGAGCCGCGGGCAAAAGCTAGTAATAACATATTCTCACATAAGTTATGAAACAGACTAATCCTAGCAGCAAATAACCAAAAAACCACATTATAAAAGACCACATATTTGCGCTCCTAAGCCGAAAAGCGCTATCTCAAAAAAAAAACGCTTTTCTGTTATTTACACCATGTGATGCAGAATGTTCAAAGCTATAAAATAATACTAGTAACTCAAAAGTGTTTTTTTGGATAGTGCCTTTTGGCATAGGAGAGCAGATTTATTTTCTGCTAGCTTTTGCCCGCGGCTCCGCCCGCGTGGTATTCGGTTATCGCGCGCTGTTCCCTCGAGAACTGTGCATTTTTCCGGGATAAGAAGTAGCCTATGTCACTCTCGGGCCCATAAACTATCACTATGCCAAAAATCACGTCAGTCTGTCGCACCGTTACGGCGTGAAAGGAGGACAAACACACAAACATACAAACACACACATTTTATTAGTACCTATAGATACAAACCAATAAAAATTACAGGTTTAAAGTTAGAACAATCTAGCCAATTGCAAGTCGGGCTCGCGTACCGAGGACTCCGTAGGTACATTAACATGTATCAGAATAATCAGTGTTGGCTGAGCCCCTAAGCAAAGTGTACCCAAGCTCTCTCATTCTGAGAAGAGGTCTCTGCCTGAGCAGTAGGATGTGGGGCTGGAACGACGATTATGATAAAAGAACCAAAATTCTGTAATATTAACAAGTAAGAATCTTAAGATTTCATTTTCATTCACCATCATCATCATTCTAGCCTATATACGTCCCACAGCTGGGCACAGGCCTCCTCTCAGAATGAGAGGGTTTGGGCCGTAGCTCCAACGCGGGCCCAGTGCAGATTAGGAACTTCACACGCACCGCTAAATTGCTTCGCAGGTTTGCGCTGGTTTCCTCACGACGTTTTCCTTCACCGCAAAGCTCGTGGTAAATTTCAAATGTAATTCCGCACATGAATTTCGAAAAACTCAGAGGTACGAGCCGGGGTTTGAGCCCACGACCCTCTGCTTGAGAGGCGATAGGTCAAACCACTAGGACATTACGGCAGATCATCATTTTCATCAACCATTTTCATTAATTTTGTTTTCCTTTTAACGTCGAAAATGTTGATGCACTTTAGGTTATGTGATAAATGTTGCTCTTAATAAATCTGTAGGAAATAAAAACTGGGCAAGTGCGAGCCGGACTCTCGCACCGAGGGTTCCGTACACATTTATAGGTATGTTATCGGGAATTGTAGTATGTTGAAGATTTCCCGCTTTTTCCGCGTGATTTAATACATCCAGTGTAAGCAGAGCCCTGCTCGTAAGCAAAACGTACGCAGTGTGGGGTCAGATTATATTGGTCATTTATTTTTACAGACCCGCATAAAAAATCAACATTTTCAGATTTTTCTAGTTACTTATGTTATAATAGCTACCTTCACACCAAATTTCAAGCTTCAAGGACGACTGGAAGTACTCTATAGGTTTTCAGTGCACTTCAATTTGTATAGAATTACGTTGTTTAATCCTAACCTTTCATTTCCTCGCAATCGAAGTGATAAGCAGAGTGTTAAACTCAAGCATTAAACCCATTTTCCCCTCGACGTGTCTATCCACCCTCGCTGTACCGGTTGGGGTGGCTATATGAACGTCTTGGGTAAAAATGGCTCGTTTTATGCTCTTGTTGCACAATCTTGTTTGGTGGGGTTATTAGTAGAACCGTAAAAAATTCTTTCAGTTTCGATTTTACATAAGGGACTTTCCAAATTCTCTCTTCTATCCAGTGCACATATATTACATTTCGAACCTGGTCTGTTTTTAAACTTTATTGTTAGTTTTGGGCACTCGCCTACCGATATACGTATAAATATTGAAAGCAAAACTAATATCTGGCCCCTCACGGGATTACAGTCGTGCTTGAGCGTTACATATCGACGGCCGTTACGTACGGGCGGGTCTCGTTAGGTTTTATACCGTTGACGTGATTCCCGACCGGAACGGTTTTAGAGGTCGGTGGGTGAATGGTTCACTACTTTTTTAATATAATGACTTTTTGGTACATACTTGCACATCACAGAGTTTAATACAAAAAAGCGCAACACACACATATTAATCGTACAACATAACTACAGAACCAGCTTCGTGAGACCGTATTACCGGAGTAGTACCCGTTGTTGCAGATGTTTATAGGCGGTGGTGACATTTTACCATCAGGAGACCCACTTGCTCGTTTTTCATCCAGTCGAATAAAAAAAAGTTGTAGTTACATATAACATGTTAGTATGGAGAATAACAATCCATACTCTATTTCATCCATGATACCTATAACTTAGGTATCTCTAAAAAACGCAGATCTCTCAATGCCCGGCAAAGCACCTGTGTGTGATTGTATTGCGATTGTCCATGGCAGTGATTGCCTCCTATTTAGGAGACCTTATGCTTATTTTACCCTTCTTACATAAAAAAAACATGCAAGCGCGGGAACAAATCTCAAAAAAATTTACGCATTAACAATACGAGTACTAGCCACTCACATGCTTCGAATTTTGAATTATTATAAATAAATAAATAAATAAATATTACGGGACAATTCACACCAATTGACCTAGTCCCAAAGTAAGCTTAGCAAAGCTTGTGTTATGGGTACTGAGCAACGGATAAACATAATTATATAGATAGATACATACTTAAATACATATTAAACATCCAGACCCGAGAGCAAACATTCGTATTATTCATACAAATATCTGCCCCGGCCGGGATTCGAACCCGGGACCTCGAGCTTCGTAGTCAGGTTCTCTAACCACTTAGCCATCCGGTCGTCAACCCGGTCGGTCGGTCGGTCCGGTATTATAATATAACAAAATCAGAGCGTTGATATACCACGAGCCATAAAAATCTGCTTAAAAGTTCATTACTTAGTAATCAGTTTTGACTCGTTTTTGAGATACATTTTTTATGCGACGTCTTTACGTTACTCCCGGACTGTGTTCGAAGCGCTTACCGGATGGCCTATTCAATAAATTATTGGAATTATACTTTTATAATTTTTGTGGTACTAGTTGTGGCAATGAACTTTAGGCAAAGTTAGGCGGCGAAAGGTACATGTTATTTATTTCTAGTTGCCACAATCAATTGGGTGGCTAGTGTAATAATTTAGTTATGTACAGAACCGCCTCCCTGCTAAGCCCACGCATGTTTACCATGACAGCCGCGGAAGCGTTAGCCAATAACGGCGTCGCATGAAATCATTTATTCAAACGCTCATCCGCACATGCGGCGCGCTGCGTTCAAACGGCAATCTCCTCATTTCACAAATAACACGAGTAGGTGCTTGTTTTAGACGAAAAAACCGGCCAAAAGCGTGTCGGACACGCCCGAAATAGAGATCCGTAGGCATTACGAGAAAATCCATACTTGATATTATAAATGCGAAAGTGGTTTGTGTGTTTGTATGTTTGTATGATTGTCTCTCTTTCACGCCGTAACGGAGCGACGGATCGACGTTATTTTTGGCATAGAGACAGTTTATGGGCCCGAGAGTGACATAGGCTACTTTTTATCCCGGAAAAATGCACAGTTCCCGAGGGAACAGCGCGCGATAACCGAATACCGCGCGGGCGGAGCCGCGGGCAAAAGCTAGTTAAGTTATATTTTTCTAAGGGTTTCGTATTTTGGACGGAATATTCCAAGTTTAGATATGTTTTATTAATTAGGAAATCAATTAGAGTGATAAGTAAAAGAAAAAACAATCCAATGTCGTAGACGCGACAGACACGATGGTAGATATAATTACTGCCACGTTGGTCTAATTATATTTAATATTCGTAAAAGTAGTCGGAATGAATCAGCATTTCCACCCTATTTTTAACCCCCTAAGCAAAAAGAGGAGTGTTATAAGTTTGACCGCTATGTGTGTCTGTCTGTCTGTCTGTGGCATCGTAGCTCTGGGTGGATCGATTAGCTCTACGATGCAGTCTAAACAATAATACTCGTAAAGGATGGTTTGCAGTGTTACCATAACGATTTTTTTTTTATACGACTGGAAGGCAAACGAGCAAGTGGGTCTCCTGGTGGTAAGAGATCACCACCGTCCATAAACATCTGCAACACCAGAGGTATTGCAGAAGCGTTGCCAACCTAGATGCCTAAGTTGGAATACCTCAAGTGCCAGTAATTTCACCGGCTGTCTTACTCTCCGCGCCGAAACACAACAGTGCAAGCACTGCTGCTTCACGGCAGGATTAGCGAGCAAGATGGTGGTAGCAATCCGGGCGGACCTTGCACAAGGTCCTACTACCTGCAAGCGTCTACGTCAGCGTTATTTACTCATAGGGCGAGCCGTAACCGCAAATGTTATTGTGGATTCAACAACGTGATACATAGGACGTCACAAAATACGGAAAAGTTTTATACACTGGTTGAGTGAGTATGTCTGCGTGAAAACCTCTGTGCTCCGGAAAATTTTCATTCAACAAGATTCATGTATTTGTCACATCACAATTTGAACATCAAAAGAGCCGTGATCATTTCACATTTTTTTTTTGCAGACTTCAGAAATTGAAACGTTTCTTCTGCAACATGGGGTCAATAAACATGTTACAATTTGAACATCAAAAGAGCCGTGATCATTTCACATTTTTTTTTTTGCAGACTTCAGAAATTGAAACGTTTCTTCTGCAACATGGGGTCAATAAACACATAAACGCGAAGCGAGCTTCCCGCTGGGGTCTTCCCATCGAGTTACAACCAGAGGCCGTATTGCTTAATTAATGTGTCTGACGCTCACGATCTCAATCAAATTACAGTTTTTGTATGAGAAATCTGTCATTTGAATGCGATCGCGAGCGTCAAAAACGTTAGGCAATACGGCCTCTGGGTGCTTTTAAGAGGTACAATTTTCTGCAGGACTGACAACGTAATGACATCGCTTAAAACGCTGTGGGTGTCTATGGACAGTGGTGATCACTTAACACCAGGTGACCCACTAGTTCGTTTGTCCTCTCTAACAAAAAAAAAACATGCTCACACATACACAATGGGATAACGCGACCTAACAAGGGTGAGCTCCGAAAGCCACAGTAAATCGCCGTAAGTCAACCATTGAGTCGATGCAAATCTCTTCCCGTGACGTGCATAAAGATCGCCTTCAATAAATTTCCTAACAGTCGTGACACAAGTTTGCACTTCACCCTCGCTATGCACTTCAGCGGCAATAATTCAGAGCTACCGTGATGATATATTGCGGTTAGAAGGGAGTTGAAGCGAATCTGAACTTATAGCCAATCTGACTCTAAATTATAGCTTGATGTGAACGGGCATTAGCACAGTTTCGAAATAGTAGCAGATTTATGATTTTAAATATAACCGGATAACTCAAGTTTTAAATCGAGTTTAGCTTGACTATTTCGGGCTAATCCGTAGTCCTTCCTCCTTGGAGCAACGCGATTCGGCGCAGCGCAGTACGCGTGTTGCAGCAGCCGCCGAGTCGCATTGCTCCGAGGAGTAAGGGCTACGGATTAGCCCGAAACATGTCGAGCTGAACTCGATTTAAGACGTGAGTTATCTGGGTCAATATATTTAATATGAGTGAGTCTCACGGTAGTTTTATGTTCAAGATATATGATTTTTACAGGCTTTCGCAAACCACGACAAGAAATATGGGAATGTTTGTTGTTGTTGCTGGTTCAAATTTTGCAATATTATTTTGACCCACTTCCAATGGGTATTCCCTTGACTTGTTTTTTTTTTTACCTAATTTCAGTTTGTGTAACAACTTTTACTATAGTGAATTGTTTGTCTAAAGTCGATTGGTATAATTTCATTATTACTACGAACCTTTAAAATTAAACTGAAATAATTCTACATTTTCTCATTTTTAAATTCAACCAGATTGTGTTTTATTTCAAGTTTATTCTGGTAATGTGAATATTTCGAATTCTTTCAGTTTTATATAAAAACTACATACGTACGCCTCACTTAGGCAGGACATGACGAACTGTAAACCAAACATTAAGATCTGTATTACTCATGACCATGCAGTAAACACATTTGAATTTGAATGGTTTCCTTAGTACAATTGTTATGGGGTGGAGAGTTAGACAGCCGGTGAAATTACTGGCCCTTGAGGTGTCCCATCTTAGGCCTCTAAGTTGGCAACGCATGCTTTACCCTTAGTGTTGAAGATTTTTATGGGCGGTGTAATTTCTTATCATCACTTGTCCATCCAGTCAATTAAAAAAAAGTTATTCAGGATTGTATTTTAAATTTTAATTAGTCAAACACCAGTTTTACTTTCAGTAATTTATTATAACAACTAATTTATACAAAATAATTAGTTGAACACTGTGATAAGTAACAGAAAAGTTAATTTATTAAGACATTAATAACTGCACTGTACTATCTTAATCCATTACGCCATAAGAAAGAGACATCATTTATTTGCACACAATGTGTACGAATACCAAATAACTAAACCAGTTCTAAACCTAAAAATCTATAATATTTACAAAATATCACCCAGATCGCTTTTATTGGGCAGAATATTCGAGCGTTTTGACCGCGCGTTCAAACGTCATTAGCGTCCCACGATTATATAGCACAACGGAAAGACAAGTCACAAGAATTTTAATCACGCTAAATTCAGCATCGGCATTGTCTTAAATTTTCATAAAAAAATAACCCTGGGCATTACCTCTTTTAATAACACCTTGTAAAGACACTAATAACAAAAAGAAAATCTGCAAAAACGCTGAATATTCGCCCACCCATAATGCAAAGAGTGGCTACGTTTCTTCTTTATTATGGCAATGTTCACCGAGGAAAAAGCCAGCACTATGGTCATCTGTGGAACGGACAAACTTCTTTTTTTATTAAAAAAGTTTTTGAGCTAAATAAATACTTAAATTAAATTACACGTATCACTTTTTATCACATTTTTCCATAAACTATGCGCTTATTCTTGTCACGTGCGTTTTTCAAATTTCTCTGGAGCTGATTCTGAAACAAAATAAAATGTCATGTTTAAAAATCACATTATTATTATTATTCATCAGCAGCGGCAGCAGTCAGTTTTTAGGGTTACGTACCCATAGGGTGCCAACGGAACTCTATTACTAAGACTTCGCTGTCTATTTGTCTGTCCGTCCGTCTGTCACAGGGCTCTGTCTCTTAAGCTGTAATAGCTATTTAGGCACTTATAAATAAGTAATGTGTGTTATTTGAATTTAATTTTCGATTTCAGTGTTAAATAAGGTTCGGTTTAGGCCGAAATTGTCACCACGAGAAAAAGTTCGATAATGGTTTCTATTTAGACAAGGAATCTTGTTTCCTTTGGAAAATAGTTTTGTGTGCGGCTGTGTTTTATGTTCTGCTTACTATATGATCAATAAAGAATCATTGTATTATTCTTACCCATCGCACTCTCTATCGGTTCCAAGTCCCCACTCTCGTTCCAAGGTTGCCGCTCACTTGTACCAAACACCATGTACACGCAGTTGCAAACGATGTAGATGACAGCCGACAAGTAAAACACCTTCTGCCATTCGTCGGCATCAGTCTGAAAAAGTTTTTGTTGTTTTCAACGAAACTGACGAAAATACAAACTGAAATATGGATGAACAGAAAAGATATGGATGCAAAGAAAAAATCCGGAAAAAGAGACCACCGCTAGGAATCGAACTCAGGTCATCACCCCTACACTACCGCTGGAGAGGAGTCCAGACACAAATTTCTATCGTGCACACATTTTAGCCTTCTTTCTTCTTAGTCACGTGAGCAGCGACACTTTACTTTTGTTATTTTCGTCATTGATTGTTTCAGGCGTTACTTTGCAGGGAGATCCATGTAAATGCGTATTTGCTCCATGGAAAGAAGTAGGTGTTTTATTTTGCATCTTTAATTAATAATATTTTTTTTGTTATTATGGGAGAGATGCAAACGAACAAGTGGGTCATCTGATGCGAAGTGATCGCAACTGTTAAAAGAGAGCTATTGCTTAGTTGCCGGTCTTTTAAGAAATTAGGTACATCTAAGCAGTATAAATATAGAATCTAAATTACGTATTTTTTTTTTAAACCAGCATATTAAACTGCAAACGAAGTTTGTTTGAAAAGCTCCTTGCAGTTCCTTTCGACCAGGATTAAATTTAAGAAGGTTTTCACTGTCCCCTATTGTCTGTCTATCATGCATTCTTCACTGTGTAAAGTTATTAGTTTGTGGTACGTAGTACGTAAATTGTATTGTATTGTTATCATTTACCTCATCCTGTATAATTGCTCCAGCAGCCAATGGTGCAAAGATGGCAATGAAGTTGGCGATACCGTTGGTGATGCCGATCATCGTACCGGCAAAGTTAGGAGACATGTCCAGATGCACCAGCTGAAGACAAAATCATCGATATAAAGCCTAATAAAGATAACTCTGTAAATGATGTGAAACAGACTAAAGCAGACTAATTTTAGATGAAAGTTGAAATGTTTAAATACGTCGTTATTTAAGTTGAGTTGTTGAGTTATTAAATGATTGTGGCGGCCCAAATAGTGCCGGGTACTTGATAAACTAGAGGTAGAATAAGATTTTTATGATTTTAGCGATTTTCCAAATAGAGAAACAAATGCGAGAAATGAATACCTACAAGTTTCATCACAAAAATAAGGGACAACTTTGTTATCATGTAATAGTGTATATTTAGAAACATGCCCTTTTTGAATAAAAATGGGGATTTATAAATTTCTACAAGGTCAAGAATCTGATGCTACATTTGAAAAATATTAGATATTGAAGACATAAGCTAAATGTAAAACGCCTTTGTGAGATTTGAACTTAGTTCAATGATAATAAGACATTAAATATGTTGATAACAATTCTGAAATTCTAGTTAGTAACACTAATTACTAATGATGAAAATTACCATGTAGCCAGTATAATGTCCAGCGTTAAGTCCAACCACGATGCAGAGCAAACCCACAGCAAGCGATATGTTTCCAGCAGGCACATACGCTAGCACAATCAGGAACAATGCTGGACCAACGTGACCTGGGAATTTTAGGAAGGTTAAGACAGAGTACCTCATCATACTAGTGATTGCTCCTGCTATCTTTCTTTCTACACACTGAAATACAACAGCGGTAGCTTAGCGGCAGGATTATCAAGTATGATAATGTTAGCGATTTGGACACCTTTATTCAAGATTCTATAGTCCACAAATATTTTTGCATTGCCAAATATTTTAGAAGTACTCTAGAATCCATTATTAAATTATTTAGCAAATTTCAGACGGCAGCTTCCAGACCATTACCACTTAATCTAACTACTCTCAACTCTATCGAGCGATATAATTGATTTTAATCTGTACACCGAATCAAATTAACACCTCTTGTTTTCAATTGAAAGAAAATAAACAGACTCATGAAATTACCAATGCTGTTGCTAATTTTTCTTGTTGCAGTGGTGCTGAGCCATCCTTTTCCGAGGATGAAGTCGGACAGGTGAGCGAAGGGGAAGCTCAGAGTCACCATGGCAAGATACGGGAGCGCTGATATAACACCATTCTAGAAATAATGGATAAATGTAGTTATTTTATATACAAAGATCTCCACAAAGTAAAGTCTGAATCGATGGAATATTCTTAATCTCTGTTTTAAAGGTTATTTTTTTAAAGTTTCTTTGAAATGATCGTTAGTACAAAAAAAGCGTTCTCGGTTTCTATGATTGCTTGGGACAGTGTACTAAATAAAGTTATGAGAAAATTCTAAAGTCAATTTCTCGCAAAAAATGTTCGCTTTCTCGCTTATGTCAAGTTTTCGTGGTAACTTTATTTCAGAAAATGAAATTTGGTCGGATATCGAAGAAATATTTACCGTTCTGATGTCTACGCCAAGAACTGAACTCATGTAGCTAGGTATCTCCGTCATAAGGGTCCACAGACCCCATATCTGTCCACAGTGGACAACGATGAGACTAAGGAAGGGTACGGAGGTGAACAGGGCTTTCCATGGGGTTGCTAATGCCTGGAAATAAGGAAACAACTCTCACATGATTGTCATCGTGCTTTTGTTATTTGGATGTTTTAGATAAGCCCTATTAGTTTTCTTTAAAAGTGTTTTCTTTTCTAGTCTTTGTTTAACTAAACAGTTAGTTTTTAGGTAGATTTAGATGAAATTTGATTTAAAGGTGGCTGTTTCACTATTCACTGACTAATTTTGTTTGATGGATAAATGTGATGCCGTCTCTGTCTGTTTTGTTTAAATAGACGTAAACGGCATCACGTTTATTCGTCAAATAAAAATGACTAATGGGTGGAAACAGCCCCTTAGACTACTTTTTATTTCTACGTTCCGACGAAATTGGGATGCACAAGTTTTCAATTTCAGAATCTCAATCACAAAGTCTACTTCTCACGGTATTTTTCTAAAACATTTTGATTGTTAAACACCTCAAAGAAATGAAATGCAATCTTTGAATTTTAATTTAACTGCCAAACCTTATTGCGCAGATAACAACATCAAGTTAGTGAATGCTAGTAAATATATATATGGTATCCTTACTTTTTGTCCGTCGTCCTGGCTCAATGAACTTTGAATAAACAGTTTCTCTTCTTCGCTGATAAGCTTAGATCGATGAGGAGAGGGAGCACCAATCAGCACGTAGATGATGGTCCAGATCACTCCAGCGATCCCAATGACATAGAAGATGGCTTCCCAGCCCCAGTACTCAGCGATGAAACCAGCTGATATAAGCTCGACGGCCGTTCCGAATTGAGCTCCTGCAAAAATTAGATTTCAAACATTCGTGAATTGGCGGAATAGATTTATGTACAAATTTCTGGCAGTGACTAGATAGCTAAGAAAAAAATTTAGTCTGGATCGATTGCCGTTCAATCAAATGATAATGTCGAATCTATTGTTTACAAAAAAATTAGTTTGGCATAAAATCTTATTTGCGTTGAAAAAAATATAATTTAAGAGTCATATGAAACTAACATAAATTTATCCTACTGGTTTTATGATAATTGATAATATTTGAAAACTGCAGGATACCAATCATACTAATTTTAACTAGAAATATAATTTATAAGGGGATAAAAACTAAATTACGATCAGAAAAGGTAATGAAGTACACAAAAAACATTTATATAAAGTCTATAAAAATTTGATGCCAATCATCGCTTTATTTTACAAAATATTTTATATTATGGTATTGTGAGGAGAGGCCACTAACAATAGAGAGATCTCTCTCTAGGCAAATGTTAGTCAAAGCTATAAATATTTTTCACCTGCATAAATAAGTGTTCCCAACCGACTCCTTTCTTCCAAAGGCACCCATTTGCCTATAAGATTGTGCGTGCAAGGATACAGTACTCCTTGAGTAAGGCCTTGGAGTACTCTGCAAAAGCAAACAGCTTGCCAGCCACCCTAGAAAAGAAATTAGACATTATCATAGCCATATTTGAAAAGTTTTTTCCATTCAAGAAACCACCAAGGTTCTCCTGAATCTGAACAAGGTGGCGCCTGGAAAATGACAGCTTAGAGAAATTTCCAAAAATGACAAATATTAAAATTGATGCTGAATAAAATTTTGGCGCTGATGATCAATACGGGACAGAATTTTGTAAATAAAAGTGAATCTTGTGACTAAATATCACACTAAAAAGAGTAAGTCCTCATTAATGTTACAAGTGCGTTTGTATGCTAGTTTACTTCCTTTGTTGTTATGCTTAAAGTATTCAACATATCGCGATGAATTTCGGTACGGAAATACTTTGATACCCTGAGAGACAGACAGGACAGTTTTTATCCCTGAAAATTGTGTAGTTAGTGCGTGCCCGTGATAACTACACAATTTTCCGGGAGTGGTTTCTAAAAAAAAACGGGTTTTGTTTTAAACGCACGTCAACGTTTTTCTTTTTCAAAATTGTCGTTTGTCATCCTCGGTTGCTCTCAAAGTTTTCTATTTATCCCAGATACAGTTTTAATAATAAAATTATGTTGTGATTTGAATACAATTTTTACCCGACTGACCGAAGTGGGTTATTAAAAAGAAGAGTTTGATTGTTTTTATACCACCGATAATGCATGCATGCCGGTCGTGATCAATGAATGTACATTTTATCTTATGACACTTTGATTAGAGATATTTTCAGAATAATAGTTTTTCTTATTGATGATCCACTTGTGATTTAACAAGTCACGCGTGAATGCAGCCGGCACGAGTTTATCAGATCTATATCGGGATGATAAAGGAAAATGAGCAGTTATCTAACACGACTAATGTAAGAAACCCATCTTCAACTTGCAATTTAATGACGTATCTTGTTCTAATACTTACTATATTCTCATGTTTCGGTTCTTTAGTAGGAATTTTCTTCAGTTAACAATTACTTATACTATAAGTTGTGGTTTGGTTAATTTGACTGAACATCCCTCTACCCCGCTCTTTAACGACGGATAAATGTGATGTCGTTTCTATTTGTTTTGTTTGAATAGACGGAGACAACATCACATTTATCCATCAAATAAAAATAATCAATGGATGGTAAAACAGCCCGTAAATCTTATTAAGTATTTTTTTAATTTTGGCTGTCAAATGTTTCCATAGTCAGAGGAATTCACATGAACACAAAACCGAATAATGATGAAGAACCAGAAGTGTAAAGTAACTATGTCATCTACATAGTGATAGATTTACTTACATAAGTAGCTGCAGTAGGTACAGCGAGAGAAATAATGGAGTTGAAGCCGATGCCTATAGTGATGAGGATGCTACCCCCTATCCTGTCAGCCAGGAGACCTCCTGGCACTTGTAGAACCACGTAGCCCCAGAAAAATGAAGACAGGATCACGCTCTGTATCTGGAGACTCCAATCAAATGCCTAAAACAAAAAAAATATTTTTCAAGTCCATGTACAAAATAGAGAAGGAAAACGAAAATAAAACATACAAGAAATTTTGTCAGAAGATGACATTGCAACCGGTGACCCGGATTTCAAAATCGAGGTAGATATTGACACTTAAGGTGAACATCTTCACAAAGCACTTATGGCGCAATTTTGATTAGAAATCGATATTATCGTTTATGCTCAGAACATTCTAAAATGAAGTGATACTTCACTTATTTTAGGTTAGAATTAAAGATTGAACAGAACTGAAAAACTATCTGTATTGCTTCTATAGATTCAATACATTTGTTATTGATGTCAAAGTTTCAAGTGAAATATGAAAGTTCCGAGAGCAAATATAAAGGTAAAGCTGTAGTGTTTATTTTTAATTCAAGTCAGGTTTAAACCAGATAAAGTTTAAGAACAAATTTAATTATCTCGTTCGGTGAAAGCAATTTAAGTATCAATTTAATTTGTGTTAAGTAATTTTTGATTTCTTTTGCAAACTTGTTTTCGTGATTGTTGGTATGATATTTTGTTTCTTTCTAAAGGTAATGTTTTATGAGAGCTTGCCCACTTGGATCAAAGTTGCACACCTTATTGAGTAATTAATTGAAGCCTATTCTCTCTTTTTCGTAACCACTCTAAAGTTTAAAGCTGGTAGCATTGTCAATAAGTCAATCAAACTTTATATATCATAAGTATATCTATCTACAGTTTGGTTGATAAGAAAGAGATGACAAATCATATGAAATAGGCTATTTCAGGCGTTGACTTAGGCTGTATCATGAGTCATCTTTGTATACAAATCTGTGCGTAAATTCTCACGGTGATAAAGTATAGTGACAGATTTTAATTTTATCCACTAAAGAAAGGAGAAGTTATGAAATAGGGTTACAGATTGTTTGGTTTTGTTTGTCAGTTTTTACATTTCTTTTTTAATAAACTACTAAACCGGTTTAAAGATTTACGTGTTAAGGTTACATGGCACTTGAGGTATGTTTTAGATGATTATGGGCGGCGGTGATCTCTTCATCAGATAAGGAGACCCACTTGCTCATTTGCCATCCAGTCGAATAACAATAAAAGAAACTTTGTCATTTTGTTCGTTAGTCTGGGCTCTTTTTCTCAAGAAAACGAATGTATCTAGTTGAAGCTAGAATGTTGAATATACAATATGTGGCAGGGGTGTCGCCACACAGGGCTGCCACAGATATAAAAATAAACAATCTATTGAAAATGAATATCCATGTAAACCCGTGGAAATTAAAATCTATGGGCTACTTTCTACTGAAAAAGACGTATAATTAAGGTTTATAGTTAGGTAAGAAGCGAGATGAGAATACTATAGCCGATCTTCTTACGTGTGTTAACGCTACTTACGTTTTCATTGGAGCTGTCAGTCATGGCGACGATGGCCATACTCATGTTGACCCGCATGGCGTAGCCAATGAGAAGCGCTAAGAACAACAGCACGCATTGCACGTGCCGGATGCCCAGGCCTGCTTCTGAGAAGAAAGAAAAGAATTGGATGACCTGGGTTAAAAAAGTATAAATAATCCTATCCTAATCCTATTAATCCTACTTAAGGTGGTTTGTCACGGTCAGCTAGGCACTACAGCGCCAGTAGATGACGTTAGTGTGCAAATTCCACGTATTTTATTTTTTTAGGAATGAAAATGTGGATATTTTTATAAAATAATGTGCCTAGCGCCCGTAGAGTGAAATTTGTAATATATTCTACCAAGTTTCAGATGTATTTTAATTCAGAAAATACTTTCATTTGGGAACGCTGCAGTTTCGACTGATATTTTCGCACACATGCTTGCAATTTGATTTAAACAAAAGTCTTTGTTAATTTCGCTGGCATGATCAAAGAGCAGAATGGCCTAGTTGTATAAGGCTCGAGTTTACCCTAAGAATAGCTCAGGAAGTTCGGGTTCAATCCCGTTGAACAATTATAAGCTTTTTTTTTTTTTTTTATAGTTCTCTGTTAATGACGTTGATGTTTATTGAAATGTGTAGCAGAAAATTAATAAGACCTAATTTAGGCACATTTTTTTTTTTAAATTTTAAGCGAATCTTTCTATGAATATGCACAACTACAATACCTACTATGAGACTTATTCCTCGGATTCGATTTGTGTGTGTTATGTCTTTTTCTTCCTAATTTCTGTCGAAAATCCAAAGAATTGGCAATGCATTTGTTCGTTGCGCTTCAGTCTTTCGACTGACGGACTTTGTACCTATGGCCAGCAAAAATATTAAAAAAAAAACCGGCCAAGAGCGTGTCGGACACGCACAAAATAGGGTTCCGGAGCCATTACGAAAAAATTAAGTAATATTTTTCTAAGGATTTCGTATTTTATACGGAATCTTCGAAGTATAGGTATATTTTATACCTTACGCTGCTATTTACTCATAAACTACTAATAATTCTCAAGCAAACTTAGCCGCTATAGTTTTCCTTGGAAGTTTAATATACTGACTACTATCCTGAATTTTTTCAAATTTTTCCACCCACCGGTTTAGATTTTAGAGGCGGGGGGACGCTCGATTTTAATGAAAATTTGAACTTTAAAGTTGAATATTTCGCAAACAAATTACTAAATCGAAAAATTGTTTTAGCAAACCCCTAATGGATTTAAAATACCTATCCAACGATACCCCACACTATAGGGTTGGATGAGAAAAAAAAAATCGCCGCCACTTTACGTCTATGGGAGGTACCCTAAAAAAAATTGTTTTTGAATTTTTAATTGTACTGTTTTGTCGGCATAGTTTACTTATATATTCGTGCAAAATTACAGCTTTCTAACATTGATAGTCTCTGAGCAAAGCCGCGGACGGACAGACAGACAGACAGACAGACGGACAGACAGACAGACAGACAGACAGACAGACAGACAGACAGACATGGCGAAACTATAAGGGTTCCGTTTTTGCCATTTTGGCTCCGGAACCCTAAAAATAGGGAAACGCGCTTCAAAATGGAAATTATGTAATTTTGATCAGACAAATCGAACGAAATCTGGCAACGTCGCTTATCATCGAATTGTCGGCGAGTTGACAACGTGGCTGAAACGCACACTACTAACCAAGCCGTTGGTGTACGATACTGTCGGCTGTTCACTCACATATTGACAAAAATGAACCAAAATAATCATTTAGATTAAGCTATTAATCAAAAGCTTTCTTAAGGTAAATAAAAAATGACGCAACTAGATAACGAAATAAACGTCAAGAGATGTGGTTTTAGTTTCAAATAATCTTTCAAGCGCAAATGGTTGGGAAAATTAATTAGTATGGAAGTCGTGCCACCTTAACCTATTTTTGTTACACATAATTTCTTGTACCCAAATGGTTGTCTGGAAGAGATCACTTTTAAGCGATAAGACCGCCTATTGTCTACCCTGAATCTAAGTGTTTATATTATAAGTTTTTAGTACTGCTTTATCATCATCATCATCATCATATCAGCCGAAAGACGTCCACTGCTGGACATAGGCCTCCCCCAAGGCTCTCCACTGCTTTATGGTGTGCAATAAAGATTATTTGTATTTGTATAATCTGTCAGTTACATTCCGTCAATTAACCTCAGAAAGTGTCTGTGTATACTTTTTTTGGACTTTTTGCGAAAATCACGAAAGTTTAACACAATACTAGGAATATATTCCTGTGTTTGATGGAATTGACCTGAAATGCAACAATAGAGTGCCGGCATTCCACAACACAATCTAAGGATTTTCCATTTTCTGAATGGTAAGCTAATAAGTCAGATTATGGCTTTTTTGTGGAAGTTAGAGTGCGTACGTGGATGCTAAAAATTCAATTTAACTTTTGCATAATTCTGTCTCTTTTGTAGCAGAAATTTAGGGACGTGAGTGAGCTTAATTGTTCCGTGATGACAAAATAAACTTTAAATTAATTCTGTCATTTTTCGCAACCATCATAAGAGTGGAGTTTTGGAAGTCACTTAATATGGTTTTGTGTAGGACAATTAAGCCTGGTTAAAAATGTCCCCAAAAAAATATCAGTTTTGCGACGTTTTTTTCATACACTCAGTATGGGCGTGACAAAACTGACTCAAAATTTTGTACGAAAAACTGGGGACATTTTTTTTAAGTGATTGAAATCGATTGTACTCTTGATTTTGAGTAGGAAAAACCACATTTTTTTCCAAAACCTGAAAAAAACGGAAAGGGCACACTTTTTTTTTTAAAACGCCCATTTACGCTTACGACCGCACTTGTTACTTTATGCAAAATAAAGATTACTTATTCTTTAAAACATTTTGGAGATTTCGAAAATGGTTTTAGTGATTTCGATGGACTTTGCTACGTGCTGGTTTTAGGGGGGACCAATCGATGAAGCCTGGGCTTACTCGTATCTCTGGGATAATTATGTTTTTGAGTTTTAGAATGAGCAAAGATTGATTGTTTAAGCTAACATAATTCAATTGTATGGAAGACTAGCCTTTAGATGCGGCTTTTATCGCGTGAAGTTTTATAGAAATTTTCAAAATATGAAGGTTGTTTTAAGAATATTTTACCAAACATCTGTAAATTTCCCGGATGTGATTTTGGTGTTTTATTTTACAGTAATAATGATAGAAAATCGTGAATGGTTGAAATACATATTTCAATGCGCACATTCTGATTCTATGAATTAATCGACACAAATAAAAATAATAAACTCAGTCGAAAGATTAAGTCAGTCAATTTTTGTGAGAAAATCTTTTGATTACCTACTTTTAATCCAGACAGACAGACAGAGTGAGAGAATCTTCGAATTCTTTTTTTCCATTTTAGGAAAAAACCTAAAAATGAAACGTAAGAAACGTCTTTCTTATTGAGCGGAGTTTTTGGACCATTTCGGGATATTTGTATCTTTTTCTTTGTAAAACTTGTAAATGTGACAAACTAAAGTTTGTCTTTTTTCCGAAACCGCAAATTTTTATATGGCGTTTTATTGAAAAATATTGAAAAATTTACAAAATTTTTACCGTTTTATAATTTTCTTCATAATTAGCACAATTTTATTATTTTGTTTTTAGAAGCTGCAAAATTAAATTATTATGGTTAAAGTAACAAGATCAAAATAAAAGAACAAGATTTTTATTTGTGAAAAGTACGAACTAAATTATGTACTTACTTTTTTCTGTCTTATTCTCAGCTTGCACATCAGTAACCCCCCCTGTTTGGGTTGTTTGAGAATTCAAAATATGTACTTTAAGCATTTTTAAAAATCAATATTGCCTTTATGAAAAAAAAAAAATTTTTTCTTTCTATTTTGTTATTCACTTAAATTCCTTACACTACGGAGTCTTTTGGAACTGTGGTCAGTATTCAATAGCAAGGGTATATAAATACAGTTTACAATCAAATCTGTTTGGGTTTTATCAGATATGCATCTAGGACTATCAACGGTTATCTTTTAACACCAAATTGTAGAGAGGTAATACTCTCATCTCCACATTTAGGGTTGGAAATGCCACGATTGCGCCAATGTTGTGCAATAGGTTAAAAAAATTTGTTACGTCTTTTACTGTGGGATCCAGGCGGAAGAAACGTGTTCAGAGTCAAAGTCAAAATATCTTTATTAAATTTAGGCTTAATTTTATGAATGTCAAAAAAATCTACCACCGGTTCGGAAAAAACCTCTGTTGAGAAGAATCCGGCAAGAAACTGAACGAAGTATTTTTTTTTAAACTAGTCCATATCGGCTCGCATACTTATTGATAGTCCGAATGTAATATTTGTCAGGATGATCGTTTGTTATAACTCTTTTTTCTGTGAATCTAATAATTATTCAGAAATATTTATGAAACAAACCTAACGTAACCCATAGTTTTGTATAGGTGACCTTTTAAAAATTTCAGGTAACTGGGTTTCAGTGGAAAAAAAATTATGACGAACGATGATGCGGACAAAAATTACGGTACGTCTCGTTCACCCATGTAGTTCGTATGCCATTGGTCGCCTCGAAGTAGTTTTTTCTTGGGGTTCATCATCATCATCGCTATAAGGTCGTCCGTCCACCGTGTTTCAGGACGCCCATAACTACGTTTTCCCTTCGAGGACTCGTCTACTCCACCGTTCATCGGTCGTGCGACAGACGTGGCCAGCCCTACGCCACTTCAGCAAACTGATTATTGGGGTTATGTGGCCTTATAGGCCAAAGTTCTTTTGCTTTTTGTTTACAGACAGTACTGGACTCTCGCGTGCTAAAAACCCAGCTACACTAGAACTTACTACGGAGAGGAGAAGGTTGGGTTTCTTTTCTATCTAAGAAGCAGTTTCATCTTGCATAATGCGAATGGCTAAGAAATAGAATTCGCTCCCATCGTCTGTCATATCGATGTCGTCAGTCCATCTAGTCACTATATTCTAGTGTGAGGTAAGTTCATTTGATCGACTGAACTTTCACTTCTATTAAATAGATTTGATCGAACAATACGGTAGGTATATTATTAATAGCTTAACTTGGTCCTGTCACTTTACTAGCAATTGCTACGGGCTCAGTTCACTCTTTCAGTTAGTAGTCTCAATTGTACCTAACATAATTCTCGCTTCGCTCCTTCGCTCGCTTCGTCTTAAAATACCATAATAAATCTTCGGGTTTTGTGGGTTTTCATTCAAACGTAAGTAATTTACGGATTATAATAATTTGATACGAGAAAGAAGCGTTCTGTGAGAGCTGTCACGTCAAGAAATACGACGTATTGAATAAAAACAAAGTAGAATAACGTAGTGACACATTGCGTGCTAATTAATTTTATAAGGAAAATAATACGTCTATATTATTAACTAAACTATAATAAAGTGTGATTATTAGGGCATTCACTTATATCCCTAAGGTTTGAAGTTGTATCAAAAATACTCGCTGTATACCTCAAACTCTAAGGGCAGTTAGCGAAGGCCTTAATAATCACATATTAGTATAGTTTTAGTAAAAAATTTAGACTTTATTGTTTTCCTTACAAAACTAATTAGCCTGCAATGTATCACGACGCGATACTACTTTATTTTTATACAAAACGTCACACTTGTTGACGTGATAGCTGTCACAGAACGCTTCTCTCTATTATCAAATTATTGTAACGCATTACAATGCTGCTCGAAAATATTTCAAAAATTATTACGCCCTGGTAGTTAATTCAACATTAACAATTTGTTTTGATATCGGTTCACAGCACTTAAATCTTCGTCTGGTTACAGTTTGACATAGTATCGAAAATACACGCTGTATTTCATTGTTATCGCTACTTAGGTATATGGGTTTAAATCCAAAATAAAGATGCATTCATGTAATCAAGGCATCACGATGATAATGATGAAATCTTTTGCAATGTTAAACCTTCAATGAATCACTTCGTATAACCAGTTACCGCCAGATCTCTAAAGGTCTGATCTAAAAAAGACGATGACAAAAGTGATGCCACTTAGGCACTGGTCCCACCGGCGGCTACAAACTATTAGCGAGTAAAACTATAAACTACAAACGAGTGGGCGAGAGGCGAGAAGGGAGTATAGTTTTGCTAGTTTAGACGCTCGGCTATAAGCGAGTGTTTGCGTGCGACGGGCAATTACTCGCTGCACTAGCTCAGCCGGGGGGCTATTCACCAATGACCTTACGATGTACAGTCGAGGTCGAATATATAGTTAGTGTGTTAGTGTTTAATTTTGTAACTAAGGGACCCCATACATCCCTGTATTATTATTATTTTTTTTGTTAAATTGTTTACTGTAGTTTTTAAGTATTTTATTAATAATTATTTTATTTTGAAAAAAATGACTTTCTGCCAAGTTTCTTGCGGCCCATTCTTCTTGGCAATGATGGTCTTTCCGAAAGCGCTGGTAGTTTAAAAAAATGACGTGTAAAAGTGCCCATTGCGGCCTATTTACTGAATAAATGATTTGAATTTCAATTTGAAAATTCATTTTCACCACACTAGCTAGTTTGAACTCACTGTATTCTTTTCTGAAATATTTTTTTTTTCATCCAAATTTTTCTTGTCATTCTTTTTAAAATATTCCTTTTTTTCTTCCGTTTCTTCAAAATTGCCACTGCCACTACACACACGCTTTTATAAAATACATCATCATCGTCATCCGAACTTGACAACAAAGATAGTTCGTATGATTGTTTTAAATTCATTGTATATACGTGCACTCGCATCCACTTTGAAAGGTAGAATGATCGCTCTGATCGCCAAGCAGGCTTCGGCGAGTACCGTTGAGCTAGTTTTATAGTCGATAGCTTATCGCTGCGGTCAACTAGTAAACAGTGGTCTCACCGCCAGCTATCGGCGAGCTCGGCGGTCAACTAGTAAAATTCTGTACTAGAAACAGATGACAATCGGCGGGCGGCTAGTAAACAATTGTATGGAATTATCGCTTACTCGCCGGGCGGTGGGAGAGTATCCTCGCCGGCAGTGTGAACAGCCAGCTATGAACTATAAAAATATAACTCTCTCTTTTATGTACACGGAAGCGATTATCTTTTGTTCGTTTCTTGAGCTAGAAAATAGCCGATAGCTCATAGCTTACTAGCTCGCGGTGGGACCAGTGCCTTAATATGTGAACTATGAAAATCACGGTTCATCAAAATATCTTTCTAATCTTTTCACAATTGATGGACATTATCACGCATCATATCGTAATTTTAATAGACACTTCAGTTTAACAAGAGTGGCGGTAGTTAAAGTATGTAGGATTAGATAAGCGTGAGATAGCTTTGATTCTGAAACCTTTGAGCTTGTTAAATTTCTCGCCGGGTTCTTCTCAATAGACGTTTTCCCAAGCCGGTAGCCTTTTTTACTCACGTCGCAAAAGTTATAAGTTAGACAACAATTTATCCGTATGTCTGTGGCATTGTGTAGTTAAAATTTTCGTCTAAGACCAAGTCAACAGCCACGAACAAAAAAGTCTCCATACATTTGTTTAAATTTTTTATTTTATGTAAAACTAACGGCTCTGGTGGCTATATGAACGTCTCGGGTAAAATAGCTCATTTTATGCTCTTGTTGTATAGTCTACTATTTAAATTTAAACAATAAAACTTTACAGGAATAGAAAGAAAGAAGAAACATTATAGTCAAAGTCAAAGTCAAATCATTTATTCAGCAAATAGGCCGCAATGGGCACTTTTACACGTCATTTTTTTAATCTACCACCGGTTCGGAAAAAAACCTCTGTTGAGAAGAATCCGGCATGAAACTCAACGAGGTATTTTTTTTTTTAAAAACAGATTCACAATATTTATAAATGACATCTATGTACTATACATTACAAGTATTTAACACAATTTTATTTTTAACACAGTAGGTTCACTATTTGAAGGGATCGCTAGTGCGGATCGGAATTATTTCCAAATGTCCCTGTCCATGATATAATCGTTAACTTTATAATAAGCCTTAGATATTAATGTCTTTTTGACAGTAGATTTAAATTTTGTATCAGTTTCTTCAGTAATATTTTTTGGAATTTTATTATAAAAACGTATGCAACTTCCCAAAAACGACTTTTTGGTTTTAGCCAGTCTGTAAGATGGTACTTTAAGCTTCCCTGTGTTTCTAGTAGCCTTTGGCTTATCGACGTTAGTGGGAAAATCACATATGTTCTTCCTAACGTACATGATTATTTCAAAAACATAAAGCGACGGCAGGGTTAGGATACCAGTTTCCTTAAAAAATGATCTTAAAGATTCACGCGTCTTCAAATTATAAATTGCTCTAACTGCTCTCTTTTGCAAGATAAAAATTGATTCGATGTCTGCAGCAGATCCCCATAAAATAAGCCCGTACGACATAATGCTATTAAAGTACGCAAAATACACCAACCGTGCCGTCGCCACATCGGTTAGCTGCCGTATTTTCCAAACTGCAAAAGCAGCAGAGCTCAATCTACCCGCGATTGCAGTGACATGAGGTCCCCACTGCAGTTTAGAATCGAGTGTTATTCCTAAAAATACTGTTGATTTTACAAATTCAATAGTTTGCCCATTTAACTTTATATTAGAAATTGAATTCGAGTTAGATGAATTTATCAATGAGAATTTAATACATTTGGTTTTCTTAGGATTTAGTAACAAATAGTCTGGAAAGAAGCAAAAAGGGTTACCAATAAAGCAAGCTGCGCTGGTCTTCAATGGGCTAAAAAAATTAGGTATGTAATCTACTACTTAAAGATGAAATTACTCTTTGAACTCCCATAGCCTTTCACATACATTGTTTACACTATATCTACTCATATCTACTCAAACAAATAAATCAAGTTTATTCATAGTAGGTAAGTAAGTCTGAAATACATCACGTACTCAAACCATTCAATTCCTGACCCATCGAAGAACTTTCTCACAGTAAGTTTATTATTAAATTATCTTCTCAATCAATACGATTTTACCCTGATCTTTTCTGTGGAAAGGTACTACAGTTACTCACAATTCAGTTGGTTAGATAGTAATTCAGTGACAGATGATTTTGATAAAAAGGCCGGTCAGAACGGTGATCAATCATTATCATTGTTGCCAAATCTTCCGGTCTGATCAGAGATTGAGTGATTAACATAATCGTTGCCTTGTGACAATGTCATCATGTTACAAGGCAGTCTCAGTTTTTGGGTAACTCCGGAAAGATACAGCTGATGAGTACCTTCTTTTGAGATTAGAAACTGAAAATAACTCGGGTAAGTGCATGTCACGCGCAGTTAGTGCTAAGGTGTCTTAGAACGAATAGATTCCGACGAATTAAGAACCTCCTTTTTTGGAGTAGGTTAAATATACTTTGGAATATTTCAAATAGTTAAGCAAGTTTGATTGAACAGTTGAGTGGACAACCATTTCAATCGTTTTTTTTTTTTTTTGCTCAAAATGAAGTCAGGTTTTAAATGTGCAAGGTAAGTACGTTTTGAAATTACCATTTGAAATTATCACTATAACAATATAATACTACCTACTGAAAAACAAAAAGGCAGGATGACCTAGGGGTTTGCCCAATAAAATGTCAAGCAAAGGATCGGGGGTACAAACAAACCCAAGCTCATTTCACTGAGTTTTTCGAAATTCAGATGCGAATGTAAATTTCAAATACCTAATGAGAAAAACCTAAATGTTATCTAGTGCCCTGAATTTTTTCAAGTATCTAAAAACTGCCATATCATATCACTTACATTGTCATGCACCAGTCACTTACAATAAAATTCGCATTTAAACCTTATTATTACTCAAGTGAACACCTTCCAAAATTATTTTTCGTAAACCTGTAATATATTTTAGGGCCAATCAACTTTTTTACCGACACTAATCTGTCCGCGACATTTTTCAAACAATTGCAGATTTTTGTAAGTAAACATCTTTTATTTTCTGTAATTTAATAGATGGTGTACATGAATACATGCCGTCCTGCCATACGGTTTTTTGGTAACGCCAGAGACAATTTTGGTAACGCAGGAGGCACCCAAAGTGTCGGTAAAATAGTTGATTGGCCCTTTAAAGACTAATTCAACCACTTTTTTGTAGGTACATAGATGTGGAGTCTGGTATGCGTGTATTGAAGCGTGATGAGATGATGTACGTTTGAATTTGAACGGAGAATGAATACTGAGTTTGAGTGAAGAACAAATGAGATGTTATGGCAGTTGACGACGTACGACGAAAGCTAACGGGTGTGTTTATTGTGTTTTTTTTGTTTAATTCTTACGATCTGTACTTTATTTTATTTTCGCTAGCCAATAAAGGCAATTAAAGACTACTGTGCCGTTTATTTCACGAGCTGGTTCCCACATTGATGAATGATGACAGCTTTATCAACGAAAGCGATGAAACAAGGCTCTAATTTTGTAAATTTTGACGAATGGCGTAATGGAACAATCATGAATTCAAAGGACCATGTCCCAAGTTATTATATTTGTCTGTTTCTATAACGTCTCAGCGCTGGTCTAGACTTCAACGGAGGTATGACCTTAATACATCTCGTGGTCAGAATACTAACGGCACACCACAGACTACAACAAAGCATCCACTCTAAATAATGATGACAAACGGATGGCCAAGTGGTTAGAGAACCTGACTACGAATCTTGAGGTCCCGGGTTCGAATCCCGGCCGGGCAGATATTTATATGAATAATACGAATGTTTGCTCTCGGGTCTTGGATGTTTAATATGTATTTAAGTATGTACTTATCTATATAAGTACCTTATCTGTTGTAGGTACAAGCTTTGCTTGGTTTGAGGCTAGGACAATTGCTGTCAATTAGTGTCCCATGCTATTTATTATTTATTAAACTTATTTATATTTAACACCCCTCTTTTGGCGTCAGAGGTTATAATAATTATTCAAAAATTTGATTATAATTTAGTAAAATTCTCCAACTCGACCTAAAGGTTTTTGCGATCGTTGCCTAGTATCCATAGTACAAGCTTTGCTTAGTTTGGGACTAGGTCAATTAGTGTCAGGTGTCCCTGTAATAACGTGTCTCAACATCCATTGATTAAAGCAGCATTTCCTCCAGAGATGTGCAAGGATGGTGTTGCTAGTTGCGAGGAATGTGTTTTTCATCAACCAATATAACGCTTCATTTACCTCGCCTAGCTCCGCTCAACTGTTTCCAACAGAGATGTGCTGTGCGATGTATTGTATTGTATTGTATTGTATTGTAAAACTCTTTATTGTACATAAAAACACATGAAAATAACAGAACACAGGATAATAAGATGTACAAAGGCGAACTTATCCCTTAAAGGGATCTCTTCCAATTAACCTTTGAACGATTGACAGGATATCAGACACAAGAGTAGACACTACAAGTACAATGAAAAGGTCAAAGAACTCAAATTTAAATTAACTTAAAAATTCAATATAAATACACATACATATATATGTACACACTAATACATAATAATAAAGTCAATAAACTAATACATATCAAGACAAATAAACTACATGCAAAGTACATAATATATGCATATATACCACATATACACAAAAAAGAGCATACAACACTGCCTCCCTCAAGATTTTACGATGAACTGTCAAGCTGTGTGTATAATTAAAGCGTTTCTATTGGTTAATGAAATGCACATCCCTTGCAACACATCCTCGCACATTATTGGTCGAAATGCTGCTTATCCTATCTAACGGGTAAATGTGATGCTGTCTTTGTTTGTTTTGTTAAATTGGACAGAGACGGCATCGCATTTATCCGTCAAATAAAACTAAATGATCAATGGATGATGAAACAGCTCCTAAGTATGGCGTTTGTTGCCAATACGAACAGACTGTTTGATAAATACACACTCAAAGGCCTTTGAAAATTCCATATCGACGGTGTACATATAAAAACAATGTTATGTATATAAATGTATGTTTACACAAAACTACACCTTATATTCACCGAGCTCATATTTCAAATTTGATCTTTATAGTCTAAAAGAACAGCAGTAGTGGTTTGCGCTTGGAAAAATCGAGTGTGTTCTCTATTAATGTTACATTACGGCTGAAAATTGTAGCGTCCTTGTTTTTCAATGATGCTATTAACTTGGTATTTCTGGAGTATTTCTGAATAATATGGGTAGTTCCTACGGAACATTAATCATAACATCGGTGTGAGGAGCTTAATAATTTTGTAGAATCGGGCGCTTTGCCAATTCGTTTGGGAAACATTGAATACTAAGCTTTCCATCCTTTCTTTGTCCGTATCGATCGTAAGAACCTTTAGGTCGAGTTGGAGAATTTTACTAAATTATAGTAAAATTTTTGAAAAATGATCGCCTCTATTTAACCTCTGATGCAAAAAGAGGGGTATTAGATATAAATAAATTTAATAAATAAATCAATAGCATGGGACACCTGACACCAATTGACCTAGTCCCAAACTAAGCAAACCTTGTACTATGGATACTAGGCAACGGATAAACATACATTGAGCCAAGTCTTCCAAAATATTCAAAACACCATAAAACCTGAAGTCAATCGCAGGACAAACTTCTGTCCAACTTCAATAATATTTTTCCCGAACAAAATGGCACAAAACCAACGGTTTCTTATTCAAACTCTTGCATGTCCATTCATAGAAATAACTTTAAACAGACTTTAAAACATTTAAGTCGCCGACAACATTCGTCGGCAGCGTGTCAACGCCACTTCATGCATTTTAAATTTTCATGAGCAAACGGTTCTCGGGTGAGGTAGAGGAAAATGTTTTCCGAGTGTTCCTTAGCAAGGATTAAGTATGCATATTTCCGGGTGCCCCTCATTCCGCATAACTGTTTAAGTGAAACTGTTTAAGTTATAGAACTATAATCTTATGCATATTTCAATTATGCGGATTCATTATTATTCTAAACTAGCTTATGCCCGCAACTTAGTCTACGCGGATCTAGGTTATCGCGCAGTGGCGCTCTCTACCGGAAAAAAAGGTATCCTATGTTGATCCTTGGGATTCAAACTACCTATATACCAAATTTCATCAAAATCGGTTCAGTGGTTTCGACGTGAAATCGTAACAGACAGACAAACATAGTTACTTTCGCATTTATAATATTAGTAGGGATAAGTGTTTTGCTTCTTTGTAATTATGCAACTTTGCTGTTATACACAATAATCTTACGCAAAATCTGTTATACTAATTACCATTTGGCGGAAGACCAGTGCTGGTTTTCAACCAGCGATATGCTGAGCCGGGACCTTTTTATAGCGGCAACACTTCTTATTGTTGTTTTTTCCTAACCTTAATGTACATTGCTGTTATAAATAAATTATTTTCTTTCTTTCTTTCTTAATTCATATTAGGACAACAGTTACAGTTATAAAATGAATACGCATAATTTTATCAAGCGAGTGGATACTGGATAGCTTGGTTGGTGCGAAACCGACTCAGTTAGGTTAGGTTCAGAAGGCTAGCGGGAGCGAAGCGAGGCATAGCTCCCGCTTTGAGCCTTCGGTGTTAGGTATTTTTTAACACAGCCCAATAATATATATTTTTACGCAGTAGTTTAATTGAGTAAATAAAACAATAAGCAAGAGTAAATAAAACGGTGAGCAAAGATTTTCTTTTAGTTCATTGATGTGGACGCAAAGTAACGCCTGATTCAATAAATTCTTTAATAATTTTTTCACTTTACGTAACACATGATGAGTTTTCTAGTTTATAAATTGTCTATTTATTTATGTAGTCTTATGTAGTTAATTCTGTCACATAAAATGTCTCAGTGGGTGGTGAAGTATGCCGAACGATATTGATCAATTCATAATCGACTCTAGGATTATTGAGTAGTCGTTCGTGAATCTATTAGGTCTATTACGCTAGCTGGCACGAATGCACTTCGCAGGCGCACGCTTGTGGGTACAGTTGCAGTTGCATCCGCGCCAGCTAGCGAAGTAGCCCTAATAGGTTCTAGGACTACTCAATAATCCTAAATTCGATTATGAATTGATCATTATCATTAGGCATGCTTCACCACTCATTGAGACATTTTATGCGACAGGTAAAATCGATTGTAAAATCTGATAAAACTCCGGCGCACGCGACGCGCGCAGCTAGCACTGCTCATTTTTTTCCAATAGGCGTCCCGCCCTGTGCAAACCGCGTCACCTAGCGTAAAAGTTTTGCCTCGGACGATACTCCAGGTAAGTTCATGATCAATGTCCCGTTAGATGGCGCTGTTTTCAATATTACCTTTTGCCTGAGTTTTTCGTACTACGAAGAATTATTTCATCAAAAACTATGAGTACTTGCTGGTGTATCTAAGCGCAACCGATTTTTCGACTCCATACTCGAAATGAAATGTTCAGTCAAAGTCGAGTGCGAGTTGGTAAACTTTAACTGTCGACTATTCAGTCTTCTTTTATGTATCATTCGTCTGAAATTCGTTACAACTATTCCCTGGCAACAGGATGAACCCTTAAATATTTGAAGCGACACCTTCCGTCCGGGGCAAACGTAAATAAGGATTCCATTATTATTTAAGTTAGGGTTCACTAGGAAACGGGAACGTGTTGACTGTTAGATAGGACTATAAATAGAAAGGTTGTTTTTTTAACGAGGTACAATTTGACACTGGTAATAGTTGACCTAGTCCCAAACTAAGCAAAACTTGTAGGTACTTTTAAACCTCTGTAGTTTATACCCTTTTTGTTGTCGCTGCATTAGCACACGGTGGCCACGACGTACAAAACACGTGTTCATGAATCTACATACGCAGGACGACGTCTGTACACGCGTCAATGTGTGCGTAAGATACACAGGGCTGACTGTCGGAAAACTCTGGTGCTATAAGTACTACCAATAACATATAAATTGGTACTTACATGTAGGTATGGCTTAGATATTGCAACTAAAATTTAATCGTTAATCTTATTTATTAATTTAATCCTGCTCAAAATGTGTCTGCTTGTGTATTAAAGCACTACTTTTAACAATTGCAATAGACTAGCTTTTGCCCGCGGCTCCGCCCGCGTGGTATTCGGTTATTGAGCGCTATTCCCTCAGGAACTGTGCTTTTTTCCAGGATAAAAAGTAGCCTTTGTCACTCTCGGGCCCAGCATAAACTATCTCTATGCCAAAAATCACGTCGATCCGTCGCTCCGTTACGGCGTGAAAGACGGACAAACATATAAACACACAAACATACAAACACACTTTCGCATTTATAATATTAGTATGTGTTGTAGATTAGTATAGTAACCTCTGTTGTGCAGACTTGCTTATACAGTTTTTATTTTATTTTTATTGTATTGCCTAGTTACCTTTGAATAAAACACTCTTGTCAAGGAACATCTTTTGCTAACTCTTGTTTTTACAATTATCTTATTTAATACTCTTCTGGCTCTTTCCTTCAAATACTCCAACACGTTATCAGCACGAAATACAGAAGAGTTTAAAAAATTAATTTGTAATCTTATTAGTCGAGTTATTTGTGTGACTGAAAAATTTTTTAGTAGTCGAAATGTCACACGAAACTGGAGATGCTTCGAGTGTTAATAATTCGAATCCCAGTACGTCGAATTCATCTTCGATTCCATCATTTTGTCTTAAAAATAAAGATGGATATCCTGCCTGGAAGTTTAAGATGAAAAATTACCTTTTACATGAAGATTTGTGGGTGACAATAAGTGGTTATCCGGAAGGCGACACGACCCCTGCTTCGATCAAGGTACGCAACGACGAGAAAGCTCTCGCAAAAATATGCCTAACAGTAGACTGCAGCTATTACTCACGTTAGATGTGCGAAAACTGCAGCCGAAGCGTGGAAACTTTTGCAACAGGCTTTTGAAGATAAGGGAATGGGTAGAAGACTAGCTTTAGAGCGAAAATTGTACAGGTTGAGTCTGTCAGATTTCGAAAATATTGAACTGTACATAAACGCAGTTATATCAACCGCACAGGATCTTGCGGATATTGATGTAGTCATAGAGGACAGGTCTATTGCTGCTATACTTTTGGGAGGTCTCACTCCAAAATATGAACCTCTCATTATGGCTTTAGAAAATTGCAATGTAGACGTGACCAGTGACTTAGTAAAGACAAAACTGCTGAACGAAATGTCTAAAGATGCAGCTATATCAATAGATTCCGCTTTTCATGCGAAGAAGAAACCTAAATCCAAGAAAAAGGAAATAGTCTGCTACGACTGTAAAGTACCAGGTCATAAGAGACCCGACTGTCCGCTGAGAAACAAGAAGAAAGCCAATACGGATGAAGCTAAGAACGCTACGTTTACAGCTCTCAATACTTTTGGCAGCTCAAGCAAGGAGGTATTTTACGTAGATTCTGGTTGTACTAAACATATGAGTTTTAGACGAGATTGGTTTCAGAACATTACGACACATAATAAGGGTAGTGTTACAGTCGCAAACGGAGAGCAGATTCAATGCTGCGGCATAGGAGACATTTCAATAAACACACCCGTTAATGTGATCAACAAGATCAGCGATGTTGCTTTTGTCCCCGACTTAAAAGCTAATTTATTGTCCGTGCAGAAAGCTGTTGATAAGGGTTTTGTTTGTATTTTTGATAAAAATGGATGTAACTTTTATAAATCTGATAATTTTCATTTTACAGGTGATTCGGTACTTCATGCCTCGCCCTGTGGTGGACTGTACGTTGTAGATGGTACTGTAAATGTTCCCGAAAATGTGGCAAGTAATCATTTGACACAGGATGTGCACTCTGACTGTCAGAATACTAGTTATAAACTCTGGCACAAGAGGTTAGGACACTTGTGTCGTATAGGCATGACGCAACTTAAGAATCACGAGGTAGGTGTAAAGTTTAGTGTAGTAGATAAAAACAGTTGCATCGCTTGCGTGGAAGGAAAACAGGCAAGAAAACCTTTTAAGAAGGTAGCATATAATAGAGCTACTTCTCCCTTAGAATTGATCCATATGGATTTATTGGGACCTGTTTCAACAACCTCTTTTCAGGGGAATAGGTTTATGTTAACCATTGTTGATGACTATACAAGGAAGGTATTTACTTACTTCATTTCTTCCAAGACAGAGGTTAATGATAAATTTAGTATTTTCCAAACCTTTGTTGAAAATCAATTAGATAAGAAAATTAAAGCAGTTAGGACTGACGGCGGTAAGGAGTTCGTTAATAGAGAATTCGATGATTATCTTGCCTCTAAAGGTATACAACATCAAACGACGGCGCCGTACAGCTCTCAACAGTTGGGATTAGCTGAACGTACCCACCGCTCAATTACAGAGAAGGCGAGGACGTTGTTAGCAGAAAGCTCACTGCCTAAAGCATTCTGGGAAGATGCTTTCCAAGTTGCCGTATACCTGAAAAATAGGTCTCCGCACAGAGCCTTAGGTGGTCAAATTCCTGAGGACAGGTGGTGTGGTTGTAGGAATGACCTCAGTTATTTGAAAGTATTTGGATGCAGAGCACTTGTACATATACCTTCATGTCACAGGAAAAAGTTAGACCTAAAGGCAAAGGAAGCGATTTTTGTCGGTTATTCAGAAATTCCTACTACTTATATATTTAGGGATCCTGCTAGCCCACGAAAATTATTTACGTCCAGAGATGCAACCTTTTTTGAAAATTGTTTTACAGGGTTGAAAGAGCAGAGGCATTCTGAGCCTGAGGTACAGTCAGATTCCATATTATTATTTGAAAATAGGGAACCTGAGCATGAAGATTGCCAATTTTTCGATTGTGTTGATAGTACTGATGCTATAGATGAGCCAACTTCACAGGTAAATCTAGAAAGTGCAGAAAAATCAGCAAATATGAGAGAATCAGAATCTTCCTATGAGCTGAGACTTCCTAGTGTCGTTGAAGAGCCACCTAGTTTGGAAGAGGAGCGAAGGTACCCCACAAGAAACAGAAAACCACCAGATTTTCTTTCATACAATGTGTCGGCGGATGATGCCAATGAACCTACGACATATTATGAAGCTACTCATGCTGATGATGCCGATAAGTGGCACCATGCGATGGCTGATGAGTACAACTCTCTGATAAAACTCCACACATGGGAACTAGTAGATCGACCAAACAAAAAGGTCATACCATGTAAATGGGTTTATAAACTTAAAAAGGACGCTTATGGTAATGTCACTAAATATAAAGCCAGACTCGTCGTCAAAGGTTTTAATCAAGTTAAAGGCGTAGACTATGACGAGACTTTTGCGCCAGTGATTCGTCATTCTTCTCTCCGCACCTTGTTTGCATTAGCTGCAGAGATGGGTTTAAGAATGAAACACTTAGACGTCGATACCGCGTTCCTCAACGGAAACTTAGAAGAAGAAGTTTTTATGGAGCAACCCCTTGGCTTCATAGCAAAAGGTAAGGAAAACAAGGTTTGTTTGTTGCGTAAATCCTTGTACGGCCTTAAACAGGCACCGAGAGCTTGGAACAAAAAGTTAAACGAAACGCTTATAAAAATAGGTTTTACAGGAACTCCTTCTGAGCCTTGCGTATATACGAAACTTTTTGGTGAAGAACTCGTTATATTAGGAATATTTGTCGATGACATAATCGTCTTCTATAATTCCGAATTGACATTTGACATTGTCAAAAAAGATTTGTCGAAATATTTTTCTCTGAAAGATCTTGGAATATTAAAATGTTATTTAGGCTTACAAATTGAATACGATTCCGAGAATATCAAAATAAACCAGATAAATTATATTTTATCATTACTGGATAAGTTTAATATGAAAGACTGCAAGACAGTGGATACTCCTTTAGTTAAAAAGAATATGGAAAGGAGAACCGAAGGACAAGTTGGTGAGTCTTATCCTTATCAGAATTTAATAGGAGGACTAATGTACCTTTCGGTAAACTCTAGGCCCGATATCGCCTACGCCACGAGCTACTTAAGTCAGTATAATACGTGTTATACGAAGGAACACTGGAATGCTGCTAAAAGGGTTCTGCAGTACCTAAAGGGTACACTTAACTATTCATTGGTTTACAGGAGAAGCGGAAAACCCTTAAAAGGCTATTGTGACGCTGACTGGGCAAACTGCACGATAGATAGAAGGTCATACACTGGGTACGCTTTCGAGTTGAGTGGAGGTCTTGTATCTTGGGAGTCGAAAAAGCAACCTACTGTTGCCTTATCCTCGGCGGAAGCAGAGTATATGGCACTAGCATCTGCCACGAAGGAAGCGTGTTACTTGCGTCGATTTATCTATGAGATAACAGGTAAACTTTCTTCAGTTAACTTATCTTCTGACTGTCAGAGTGCCATTAATCTCGTTCGAAATCCCGTGCACCACAGCAGGACGAAGCATATTGATACCCGCTTTCACTTCATTAGGGAAAAAGTATCTGATAATATTATAATATTAGAATATGTGAACACTAGTGACATGCCTGCTGATGTCCTAACAAAGCCACTAGGGCCTATTGTACACAAACGGTGTACAAGTAGCTTAGGTTTAAATTAAATTTTATTTTTTGTTTTGCTGTTTAGTGCGTTTGTCTTGCACAACTTTGATTAAGGGCGGCTGTTGTAGATTAGTATAGTAACCTCTGTTGTGCAGACTTGCTTATACAGTTTTTATTTTATTTTTATTGTATTGCCTAGTTACCTTTGAATAAAACACTCTTGTCAAGGAACATCTTTTGCTAACTCTTGTTTTTACAATTATCTTATTTAATACTCTTCTGGCTCTTTCCTTCAAATACTCCAACAGTATGGATATACGACTACAAACTTAAATGAATTATTCTGTAGGTAGTTATTTCATGAATTAATCGCGATAATTTCACCATTTCGCATTTCGCGAAATTACTGCTCCCGAATTTAGAGTCGTGCGGCCGATATACATCGCGTTGCGCACCCGACTGCTTTCCTGCGGTTTTTTTACAATTTGCGCTTGAGGGGTGGAGTAACTCGAACCGGTGCGGGGCGGAGCATGGCCGTTCTGTAGGTTAGTACTATTATATATTCAGGTCAGGCTTTAAAATACAAAATGAAAAAAAAGATACTTTTCTTAATTTATTTTATTTACATGGCAATATATCAGGTACTATCACAGATAACAATCAATTTTTCTTAGAACTTATTAGTTATATTTTCTAGTTTTTCGGGATCCTTCATTTCTGTGGACAAAATGAAATTACAATGAGTTAATTTATAAAAAAACAAACAAAAACTTAGACAAGTCTTTAAAAGCAAGATGCGAATAAAATACTGTGTTGGGCTGTAACAAAGGGGGCGGGTCTTAAAATATTTTTTACCGAAATGATGTCACGATGACACATAATATTTTAAATTATGTTATCGTATAGAATAGGTACGTTAAAATAAGCGTACCTATTTTATTTGAAAAACTTTTATGTAGTCAAAAATGACAGTGTTTTTTTTTATTCGACGGAATGGCAAACGAGCAATTGGGTCTCCTGGTGAGAGATCACCACCGCCCATAAATATCTGCAACACCAGGGGTGTTTCAGATACGTTGCCAACCTAGATGCCTAAGATGGGATACCTCAAGTGCCAGTAATTTCACCGGCTGTCTTACTCTCCACGCCGAAACAAAACAGTGCAAGCACTACTTAGCAGCATGATTAGCGAGCAAGATGGTGGTAGTAATCCGGGCGGACCTTGCACTAGATACTTCCACCTGCCGCCTCCACCTAGGATTATTTTTAATTAATTTTTATGAAAATTTTTAATGAAACATACCAATTTCCTTATCTTCCGGTTCATTCCAAGGCTGTTTCTCCGAAGTACTGAACAGGACAAAGAATAAGTTGGTGAAGAAATAAACTCCTGAAGCTACGAAGAATACTTTACGCCATTCCGCCGGGTCTTTCTGTAAACACAAGCATTTTTATTTCAGTTGCATCATCATCATTATTATGCCAGCCGAAAGACGTCCACTGCTGGACATAGGCCTCCTTCAAGGCTTTCCACTCAGACCGGTCTTGTGCTTTCGCATCCACCGCGATCCTGCGATCTTAACCAGGTCGTCGCTCCATCTTCATTTCAGTTTATTAAGATAGGATAGAAACTTATTATTTAGCGGTAAACAGTTTTATTGGATGATTTTTATTCAGATGGGTACAAGGGTTCTTGAAAAATGGGCCTAACATTTTCACAAAAATTGTAACCCGTAATTAAAAAAAAAAAATTAACGGACGTTAATTTTTTTAATTGTTAATTATTTGGACGTTACGGTCTTACTTGCAATTTTATTGGTATGATTTTATTGATAACCTAATAAATGCATTTTCAGCGACCTTATAAATAATATTTATTCCTAAAATAGTAGATCTGTCCCCTAAATTTAATCACCAAATAATATTAAAACGGTTACCTAAATTTATTTAAAAATTACTCAAAAATATTATTGATCATCAAATAATTATATTGAGTTCCAAAAGATATTGTGTCACTAAAACTGAATCACCAAACAATATAGAAATGGCTTGCCAAAAATAAATTATAATCACTGGAAAATAATATTGATCGTCAACTAATTGAACTAAAATTTGACGACAATGATATGGAATGAATGAAATAATAATAATTATATTTTCTCACCAATAACTTTAACTGACCCATTCCCAAACTAAGCATAGTTTGTTCTATGGGTGCTAAACAACGTACCTACATACATACACACTTAAATACATACAAACATCCAAAACTCAAGTACCTGACTACAAACTTTTTATATTCATCATAATGTAAGTATTAGCAGAAAAACTAATTTTTATAAAAGATAACATGTTCCTAATCGGCACTGAATCCGCGTGGGAACTACGAAAAACCTTCTTATTCAAGAAGCCTGTGCCGATAAAACAACACTTCGTCCAATAATTATAAATTATCTATTAATTCTAATTTTGTATTTTAACTGATACAATTGATTAAATTACCTCATCATTAATGATGATTCCACAGACAAGCGGCGCGATGATGGAGATGATGTTCGCCAAGAAGTTGGTGATCCCCATCAGATTGCCGCTGAAATTGGGCGCCAAATCTATGTGAACCAGCTGTAAACAAATGAAATAATCATCAAGTTAATCCAGCTATTATTAAAATTATCCATAGAACTAGCTAGAAACAGTTATGTATATGTCGGTGGCCGAAATTCCTATAGCCATTTTATGATATGCTTAAAAGTTGACCAGGCATATCACGATGTGCCTGAGAAACAATACGGCGGATCGATCAGAGCAACTTATTCGTCTTTATTCCTAGCCCTAATACCGGGCACAACGTGATATGCCGAAAAAAAAAGTGGGACCGACGAGCGAAGCAAGTAAGTCAGGCGCTGAAATTACTGGCACTTGAGGTATCCCATCTTAGGCCTCTAGGTTGGCAACACATCTGCAATCCCCCTGGTGTTGCAGGTGTCTAGGGCGGTGGTAATCTCTTACCACCAGGAGACCCACTCGCTAGTTTGCCATCCAGTCCCACTAAAAAACAGCGTTGCCGCTTGCCGTAGCATTATGCTGAGTGGGGCCCACTTTATACTGTTCGATGTTATGTTTTAATTCTTTCCATCTAATGTATTTTTGTGTGTATCGAATATGTATAAATAAATGTCTCTCTTTCTATCTCACTCTCTCTCTCTCTCTCTCTCTCTCTCTCTCTCTCTCTCTCTCTCTCTCTAGTTAAATACTAACCATGTATCCAGTGTACTGTCCAGCGTTGATGCCCACAGCAATTGTCAGCATGACAACAGCGATCACCATGTTGCCAGCTGGGGCGTATGACAGCCCAATGAGTGCTATTGCTGGACCCCACAGACCTGGAAAGGCATAAAGTTTGAAACTGCAAGTTAAGACTATCATCATTATCATCACCATATCAGATTTCTCATCATAGATTTCCAGTTGCCTCGGTAGTGTTGCCGAGAAATTCATACTAAGTGGCGTACAAATTTCAATTTGAATTAAAAATACATAACATAATATTATTTAGAAGCACAATTTTTTATTTTATTCAAATCATTTTTAGGGTTCCGGAGCCAAAATGGCAAAAACGGAACCCTTATAGTTTCGCCATGTCTGTCTGTCCGTCCGCGGCTTTGCTCAGAGACTATCAATGTTAGAAAGCTGTAATTTTGCACGAATATATAAATAAACTATGCCGACAAAACAGTACAATTAAAAATTCAAAAACAATTTTTTTGAGGGTACCTCCCATAGACGTAAAGTGGCGGTGATTTTTTTTTTCTCATCCAGCCCTATAGTGTGGGGTATCGTTGGATAGGTATTTTAAAACCATTAGGGGTTTGCTAAAACGATTTTTCGATTCAGTCATTTGTTTGCGAAATATTCAACTTAAAAGTGCAAATTTTCATTAAAATCGAGCGTCCCCCCCCCTCTAAAATCTAAACCGGTGGGTGAAAAAATTTGAAAAAATTCAGGATGGTAGTCAGTATATTAAACTTCCAAGGAAAACTATAGCGGCTAAGTTTGCTTGAGAATTATTAGTAGTTTATGAGTAAATAGCAGCGTAAGGTATAAAATATACCTATACTTCGAAGATTCCGTATAAAGTACGAAATCCTTAGAAAAATATTACTTAATTTTTTCGTAATGGCTCCGGAACCCTATTTTGGGCGTGTCCGACACGCTCTTGGCCGGTTTTTATGACAATACGACAATCCAATCACAATCATAATTTACAACACCTTTTACTCAATTAATATTGTTTTTTTGGAATCTTTTAATTCAATTTTTAATTTTACGGTCATCCCGTAAAACCCAAATTGAAAATACAAACTGAAATATAGATGCACATAAAAACCAGAAAAATAAGATCAGCACTGGGAATCGAACCCAAGTCCTCGGCATTCCGTGCCGCGTGCTATACCGCTACACCACTGCTGGACAACGGTACAGACACGAATTTCCCTATGCACCACATATCTCAGCTTATTTGTTTCTTATATAGCCACTTAAGCAGTGACGCTAGCGACATCTATACCGTAGCCCTCATCGAGAACCTTTTACTTGTTTAAGAACTCGCTAATACTATTAAAACATTTCTCTAACAGCCATGAATATAGTATTTTTTTTACTTTAAATGTCAATGTTGGGGTACTTGAACTTTTTCTATGTTGGTTAGATATCTCTCTTCGTGAAAGCAACACATGATCAGAAAAATGTTACTACGTAATAGTTTCTGCAGCATACAAAATCCAAAGTGAACATTAACTATTTTCGAAGCTCTTTTGTGACCAACAAAATTCCCGTTAAAATTTCTTATTCGCCGCAAAACATCGGTAACTGTTGGAAACTGAGATTTAAAATCGTTTAGCATGAACGGGGCAAGCTGCATTAGCTCCGTGGAATAAGCTATAGCTATATTATTTCCACGGAGTTTGTTTTTCAATATCAGAATATTGATTCTATTATGTCCTCTATTACGTCCCACTCTTGGGCTGCTGTGCCAAGATCCTGTAATCCACAGATATAGAGTACACTAGATTACGCAAATGGGTCGATCAACTTTTTCTTGCCACTCGTTGCTATAGTTACGGTCTCCTGAGTCACTTTTTAAACCGTAAGTTTATAGGATTCAAATTTACCAAACATTAATTTTTGTGGTCGATTTAAGCCCCTTCTATTACTGGTCATCTAATAAGCATTTTAGTAAAGGTAATGTGACAGAACGTTTCTTCTATTAAACTGTATTACTTTTGTCCCCTGGCTGACGGGACAGAATAACAGCAAGGAATAGTTGATCCACCCAAATGCATCTACTTCGCATATCCGAACCCCGACCAAACGTCGAAGTTGGCCCAATACAAAGACTGACCACTAACTGACTAATTATGACTAGTGACTGACGCGAGCCCTACGGCGCGAGCGAGCGGCGCATTTGAATCGATTTTGCGCGGACATTGGAGAATTCACATCGCTAATTCGCTCTTGAGACGTCACAGTAGATATAAAAAAGTGACACGGTTGGTGTTCAAACAGATTGAGGTGTTTGCGTTATCTAGTGTAATCTATATCTGTGCTGTAACCCGATTGCTGTGTATAGGCTCATATTGCTTCGCACAAAATTATTTTTCCGATTTTTTTTAACTAACAATTTGTTATCATAATAGTCGTTATAAATTTGAATAACTTGGAGTAACTAGTATATCTTCCAATAATCGGAGTCGAAATTTTATACGAATTTTGGCGCATTTATGTTACTATATTTGATATTACCACAAAGCTTTACAGTGAAGGAAAATATCGCGAGGAAACCTGCACACAACGGTGAAGAAATTTAACGGTGTGTGTGAATCAATGCCCAATCCGCACTGGGCCCGCGTGGGAACTACAGCCCAAGCCCTCATTCTGAGAGGATGTGCTACGAAATGGGACGAAAATTAGATCGAAATGATGATGATGAAGATAATACTCGTACGTACCGATAGAATTGGACAGTTTCCTAGTATTGGAGACGCTGAGCCATTTTTTCCTGATGATGATGTCAGTCATGGCCCCCATCGGGAAACTGAGGAGGTACATCGCCAGGTACGGTAACGAAGATAGCATGCCATTCTGTAACAAAACGGAATAACAAAATCGACAAAATCCATAATATAGATAATTTATTGAATCAGGCGTTACTTTGCGGAGGTCCATATCAATGAACTAAAAGAATTTCTTTGCTCATCCGCGACCTTGAGATAGCTAAGTCTATGCAAATTATGCGTGTTCATGCAGTTCCTCCACCTCCACACTGAAAGAACACACACAAATTACACAAACCCATCCATCACCACCACCACAATACACTAACGCGTTTCGAACTCAACCAGAGCTCATCTTCAGAGTGACACAACCTTACACCATGCTACCAGTTGTTAGACTAACAAACCACCACCACTGTTTTAATTTGCCAAACAAAACAAAAAACTACCCGCAAATATTTAATAAATTTTAACTGTGCTACAAAACTACCTTGATTTTTTAAATTTCTATTTATTTATTGTCAAGGCATGTTTAACTAACTACTGTTGCTAAAATTTGACCCAAGCCGTAGCAAGGGTGATGACACTAAATTTATTTGCTCATTAATAATAGACCCCATGCTATTGTACCTAATTATCTCCATACATTCTAACACATCAAGACGAAATCCCTTGTCACAGTAATGTAACACTTCATACGAATCTGAGTCCGATATAGAATGATTTAATTCTAACAGATGCTTAGCAAAATTAGATCTATCGGGATGCTCGTTCCTATATGCCGATACATGCTCTTTAAACCTAGTATTAAAACTGCGCCCTGTTTGACCTACATATACTTTACTGCAGTCATTACAAGTGAGCTTGTATACACCCGATTTAGTTCCTTTATCCACCTTCTCTTTGTGGTTACAAAGTTTAGAGTACAAAGAGTTGTTAGTTTTAAAGGCTACATTTACATTGTTTGATTTTAAAATGTCATAAATTCTATCAGACAAACGACCAACATATGAAATGCTACACCTATATTTGTTTGAAGACTGAGAAGGCAACCCGGCGTGAAGCATGCTATTCACTATCCGTGCCTGCTTCCTCTTAACCAAACCATCTACCATTGATTTTGTATAGCCATTTGAAGTTGCTATCTGAACACACATAATTCAGCATGAACACGCATAATTTGCATAGACTTAGCTATCTCAAGGTCGCGGGTGAGCAAAGAAATTCTTTTAGTTCATCCATAATATAGTTCCGGTCATTCGGTTCTATTACTATAAACAGTTACTGTCCAGCAAAAGAATATTTTGCATAAAAAATTTTGCTACAGTCTAATTTATCAAATTTTCAATTCTTACTTGACCTTTTTGGTTTACCAATGACAGCCCAGAAATTGCCACAGTGAATTTAGTTTTAAAACATAAAATTAATAATTACAAAAAAGTATTTTCTCTATTACTTTTTTTTCATAACGTATTTTTCTTATTGTAAAAACCTAAAAAGAAAAGCCGTGATGTTTACTAGAATAGAACTCAGTCAAGTGAAAAAAAATTAAACTGATAATTTTTACTACAGGATGCATACCTACCCCAACATTATTATTATGTGTTTACAATAATTACGTTTATGTTACGTTTAAACTCCAATAGTATTTTTTCTTTTGTGTTACCTTTACGCTTCATGTGCGTTACAACGTAACACACAACTTCGAACAAAAGTCCAATCCGGACTTCAGACACAAAGATCACTCCTAATTTCGGCCGCCATTCAACTAGCTCATTGGAAACACCTACCGCCCGTGAATGGCCGAAGCGACTGGCTTTATTAGCCTCTCGTAACCAAAGCCCATTCACGGAATAAATGAATACTAGGATTAGGGCTGATTACTAATAAACGAATAGTGAATGCGTAATGGGTTTTGAATTAGTATGAGATGATTTATTTTATGTATGTCGAAGAGAATAGGGATGTTGACACCATTAGAAAATAATTCGAAGGCACAACTCCAGTAAAAAAACGCTTTATTTTAGCCCTGAAAACCAGGTTAATTTTCGATTTACTGTAAAATTAGATTTTTTGTTGCTTTAAAACAAATATATAGTTACTTGATTTAGCTGGCGGATAATGACGTCATAAGTCGCTATTGTCATTGAAACTCTATAGAAGAAGTGTGTTTTGACAGCTCATAAAAAGTACGTTAGTTGATTGGTGGTGTCAACATCCCCATTATAAGGTTAATGTTCATATTGGATTACTTTATAATAATAATTTATAGTTTATAAGGTTTGACGAGGCTTGTTGCTGATGTATCAATGTGTTATTTCTTTATTTTATTTTTTAATAATTTAAGGAACCAAATAACTAGCTGAATATTTTTGTTTTTAATTATTCTTTCTTTTAAGCAATGACTGTTATTTTTTCTATCTAATAAATTCGATATCTTAATAAAAAAAAAGCCTGTTTCACCACTTGTCGAGTAACTTTTCTTTTTCTAGTTTTGGTTTCTGGTTTTATCTTTTTTCTAACTTTTACCAGAATAATTAATATCTGCTTCAGCGGAGCGCAAAAATATCTGACGTGTTTTATCGGTACAACATGGGTACTACCAAGTAACTGTTTAATACTTCTTTCAACTTACACTTTTCAGGTCTACTCCAAGAACTTTTGCCATGTAAGTAGGCATTTCAGTCATGAGCGTGAAGAAGCCCCAATTCTGGCCACAGTGCGCCACAATCACCGCCCAGAACGGTAGACATGTGATGATCTTCAACCAGGGGGTAGGATGTTTCTGAAATAACATCAAAATGCTTTATCATACTCTTAATAAAGAATGAAATATGCAGGTCGGAGAGGTACAATACAATACAAAGACTCTTTATTGTACTTGTACACCAGAAATAGTAAGTGTAAAGAAAACAAATACACAGAGAAAAAAATTACACAGTAAGCAATAGGCGGCCTTATCGCTTAAGAGAGAGAGAGAGAGAGAGAGTTGAGAGTTGAGAGAGGTTTGAGTAGACGGCCGACAACGCACTGGCATCGCTTAAAGCGCTGCGGGTGCCTACGGACAGTGGTGATCAATTAACATCAGGCGACCCACTAGTTTGTATGTCTGGTCTCTCTAACATAAAGAAAAAGACGGTCAACTCTATCCAGCCGGTGAGAGTGGTATTCTTTGAATGAAAACTACAGTGAGACAAAGAAACAAGATACACGAGTCTCTGTCTAAGTCGCTTCACTCTTGACAAAGTGATCATGGCCGTTGGTTTAGCGACAGTAGTGAACCCTCGTGATGACTTTCTTGGGAAAATAGTTAAGTGTACTGGAAAGTCCGGTGTTCTTATTAGCAATATGTAGTATTACTGCCCATGAGTATGGGCATATGACTGCATGGCCCTTTAAACGCCTTTTACGACATCTATGGGAAGAAATGACTCCGTCTTGTTGTAAAACCGGGCACGGCCCAGAAACACTTCTTTGTAATACCTTGTAATATTACGAATGATTTATTATCCTCGTAAGGTCCAACGACCTGAATTTAGGACATAAGTCCAAGATAATGCCAACTTCATCAATTGATATTAAGTTTCAAATTCCAATAATCCAAATTACAGTTGAATAAGATAATAATCACAAAACACTCATGTAACTTTGAAGGATGGTATCAGTTTTAACTTTATCAGAAGTATCAAAAACAATGACAATGTTTTCATCATTATCATCATAACAGCCACAGGATGTCCACTGTCAAACGTCGGCCTTCGTCATATACCTTCACTTATTTCAATTGGAAGCGACCTGCATCCACCATTAGTCATAGACAGTCACAGTAATCAATTGCGTGTACGTTCTGCATCAGCTCGACCAACTCACCTTATGAGCTCCAACTCTTCCCAAAGACTTTTGAATATAAGAAAGCTCTTCTTGTGATATAATTTTAGAATGTTCTGGAGATGCCGAACCAAAGAACATGTACAAGGCCATCCATATAGCTCCCAGGGTCCCGTTTACGTAGAAAATGGACTGCCATCCCAAATATGTGGCTAAGAACCCAGCCGCTATTAGCTGGAGGGCAATACCTAGTTGACCACCTGAAAAGAATGCAAGCGCAGCATCAGAATATTGGATATTGTCAGTGCTGTGTTTCAGTGAGGTCAAATCAAAACAGTACTTGTGCAAACGAAGCTGCAAAGGGTTTTTTTTTTTTTTTAATGGCGTCTGTCCAATGGGACAATTTTGCCAGCGTCAAGGTTAAGAGTTACAAAAGATTCGCGATCTGTCTTAAATAAACAGGGTAGGAACGGCGCTGTGCTGTCAATTGACCGGTAGGGTTAGTTCGGGATACCTACAACAACAACATAAATTGTTAACTTGTTAACTGCAAAGGGTTCTTTGGCGCGTAGTTGTAATTTTATAATAAAATTCCGAAAAATATTACTGCAGAATCTGATACAAAATTTATACGAACGTTAATATCTAAGGCTTATTATAAAGTCAACGATTATAATCATGGACAGGGATATTTGGAAATAATTCCGATCCGCACTAGCGATCCCTTCAAATAGTGAACCTACTGTGTTAAAAATAAAATTGTGTTAAATACTTGTAATGTATAGTACATAGATATCATTTATAAATGTTGTGAATCTGTTTTTTAAAAAAAGACCTCGTTGATTTTCTTGCCGGATTCTTCTCAACAGAGGTTTTTTCCGAACCGGTGGTATTCTTATTCTTTTTTAAAATATGGCTTCTGTCCTAATTAATAAGACAATTTCGCCAATGTCAAAGTATTCTCTTTCGAGAGGCAACGTTGTACGGTGATTGTAGTTTTTGCAAGAACCGGTGGTAGATTCTGTGATGTTCATAAGTGCTTATCATAGCCTAAATTGAATAAAGAGATTTTGACTTTGACTTTGACTTTGAGGTTCTGTGGAAGTCATCATACTGGTGATTTTAGAATAATCGTCATGGACAAGAATTATGCATCGTATGAAACTTGGCACGTGTGGGTAGTTTGGAAACCGCCCAAACGAGACACCAAAATCAGAGTACTTGTAACTACGGCTATTGCATTACTGTCATACTGCACACTGAAGCAACTTAAAAACGGATAACCGATAATGTATTTTTCAACCTCGATATTGGCGGAATCATCGATAGAATCGATGGAACTTTTAAGAATTTAATTGATTTACTGTCAAAGTTGTCAAGGAGACCCACTTGCTCGTTTGCCTTCCAGTCGTATATAAAAAAAAAAAAGTTATATGGATACTGTCACGATACTGTGCTCAAACATCAAGATGACTTTAGATAGAAAATCATTCGATTTGTAGCATTCGAACATAGCGGATGTAGACAATATCTAATTTTGCTATTTTTGTTTCTTTGGCTTGTTGAAGTATAATTTTGATAGTGTCTTATGCGGAGATTAACCTTAACAGTGAACAGTGATCACAAAATTCTATATTGCTCTCGTGTCTGACATTTTTTAATGCGCAAGTTGTTTCCACGTGGTTTCTGGAATTTTACTATCAAGTTGCAAAAACTACAATCACCGTACAACGTCTCTCTCAAAGAGAGTACTTTGACACTGGCGAAATTGTCCTATTAATTAGGACAGAAAGCCATATTTTAAAAGAAGAAGATAAAAAATCATTCTTCAAAATGTTCCTTCATAACTATGGGAATCTCAGTAGCATTTGACTGTTTTCTTTCTAAGACGTAATTTTGGACATACCGGCATAAATAATTGTGGACAGCAGGCCCTTCTCTTCAATTGGGATCCACTGGGCCACTAAATGATGCATAGAAGGGTAGACGAAGGCCTGCGTCAGACCTTGCAGCACTCGGAAGCCGCAGACCATCTGCCAACCACCCTGGAAGGAGATTAAAGGTAAAAAAATTTCGAGATCACTGACCCTAAGCAAGCCAATGAGAATTACTGCTATCTTAATTACTCAACCAGATTGAAACCTTTAATCTAGTTAATCCATATTGCTTAACATATGGAGGCCAGCAACTGATTCCACTCATCATCATCATCATCACAGCCGTAGGACTTCCACTGTTGGAAATACATAAGCCTCCCCTATAGACTCCCAGTCTCTTCGGTTAGCAGCGGCATGCATCCACCATGAACTCGCGGATTTAACCAGGTCATCCGTCCATCTCGTTGGTGGACGTCCACTACGAGTAAGTACCCTCTGCCCCGCCTTTACTGCGACCGCTACCACAGTCTGCCGGGGTTTGCACTGTTTCCACTATCTTCCCTTTTTTTGCCCTCATCTTGTACCGTTTGACAGAAGGAAGTCTCGCAGTGATTTTAAGTGAGTTAAACAATATGGCACTTGTCCTTTATCTAATCTAAATTTAATTGCTACTTAGCAATAATATTGCGTTATTATGGCTTGACTTTATGACCTTGAATTAAGTACTTCATAATTTTACACGGCTGCCTAAAATAAAGTGTATTGTCTAATTGATTGATTTTGACATGTAACTCTTCTTGATGCTAGAAATTAAAAAAATGCATAGAAGTTTCCTTTCACAATTGCCAGCTACCTAGTCCTATCCCGTAGGGATTCCGTAAAAGCTCTTCTTAGTGCTCTTCTATGATTCAAGGCTCTGTAAATTTCAAGTCTCTACATTCAGTGGTTTGTATGCGAGTGTCATTTAGTAATGTTATTTTAATAGGCAAAGGATAACTTACATAGACAGCTCCAATCGGCAACAATAATGATAGACCAGCGTTGACGCTGATAGCGATGATCATGAGAACTTTCCCTCCAAAGCGGCTGGCGAGCTCGCCGGCAGGGATCTGGAGGATTATGTAGCCCCAGAAGAAGGATGACAGGATGACTGACTGCTGAGTGTGGTCCCAATCAAAGGACTGAAATGGGAAAGGTTATGTTTAGTATACAGTGGTGGAATGACGGATGCAATTTACATCAAAATCATGTCGAACGATATACGTAATATGGATAGACTTCAATCGATTTAGGAGAAAATAATTATTGTTGCAGTAAATAATCGTATTTTTTTTCTAAGTTGCATATTTTTACTGCATTTCTTTTATAGTTTACTATCCACTTATGTAAGGAAAATGACCTCTTACATCTAAAGATGTAAAGATCTAAAGATCTAAAGATGTAAGAGATGTGTATTTGCAAAGTGATACTTCACCATTATTAGGATGATCATCATTCAAATTTCTATACGTTTTATACAAAAATATTAATGGATTTCAATAAAAGTCTTATCCATCTTATGCCTTCGTCACCATATTGCATCCATCATCCGCTCTTTAAGTATTAGGCACTTTGCTTTATATTGTTAATATTATAATGCGGACTGCTAAGGAGTAGAATTGGCTTCCGCTGACAGTTTTTCCGGATAAGTTGCTCCGGTATTGGCTATTGGGCAATGCAGGCTTACGTTTGCACTCACAGAACATGCTAAGTCCACTTTTTTAGCACAATATTGCTTCAACCATAAGGTTTAGTGTACGCTTTAATTTATTTATTTCTGTTTCAATCAATGTTTTTTTTTTCCTAAAATTTCAAAGCGAGAATCAGGGAGTAACAACCTGTGGGTTAATTTATGATGGTGTCTTTTCGCATCCGAGATACTACTTCATCATTCACTTGTGGTTAACCTGTCTTATAGGCACTCACAAAAAAAACCTTCAAAGAAAGAAAAAAATGTTTATTAGACACACAAACACACACACAAACATCACGCCTGTATTCCCAAATGGGGTAGGCGAGCACACGAAACGTTACCGCTTCGGAGCCACTTTTAGCAATTTTAGGTTTAAAGTTTGAAAAAAACGGTACAATGCCACAAACGTATATAATAAACGGTATTAGACTATATATTAAAATAATTTACTTTTTATATTATTCGTTTTTTTTAAGTTATTTCCACGACCTTATTCCACCTGCTCCTTTCTTTGACAGATCGACCAGAAGTAGGCGGGGTCTCCACCCTTACGTCACCTTACGTTGTCAGTATTCCCAAAATCCGCACAAAGCGTTTTTGCTCTTCCCTTTATCAAACCGCACAGCAAAAGAGTGGAATTCACTGCCTGCGACTGTGTTTCCTGAACACTACAATTTGGCCGCTTTCAAGTCTAGGGTGAATGAGCATTTACTAGGCAAGTGTGCTCCATCGTAGGCCTCATCCTCGCTTTCCATCAGGCGTGATTGTGGGCAAACGCAAGCCGATACTGTTTAAAACAAAATAAGGGTTTTTAATTGTTTTTTTTATTTGAAAGAAAGAAAGAAAGAAAACATTTATTCGTGACAATAAAATAAAATACCTAAACAAAAAACAAAAAATAGCTATGCATGTCACGAAATGGTCCCAATTCAGCAATTGTATTTATTCGACTGGAAGGCAAACGTGCAAGTGGGTCTCCTGGTGTTAAGAGATCACCACCGCCCATAATCATCTGCAACACCAGTGGTATAGCAGATGCGTTGCCAACCTACAGGCCTAAGTTGTAAGTTGTAAGTATTGTTTTTTTTTTTTGTACAAAATTACAGATTTTTTAATGTACGTAAATAAAAAGCATTCCCAAGTTGAAGATAATGTGACACTCAATGACGGTGCACAAACACTAACCATGACAAATCGCATTCTTTAGGATTTATACTCTGATATGAAGTTCTAGACTACTTCAGAATACTCGTCACAAAAAGTACTCGATAAATCTAATATAGAATGGTCGTCCGCAAACATGAAGTGTAAAATGGTCTCTGTTTTCGTGAGAGTCAGACCTCCAAACTCAAGACCACAGGGTTTATCTTCAGAACTTTACTACCGCCCTCAAGTTTGATGTAAAGGAGTACCTCAGGGATCTGAGGTTTGCCAGTATTATAAATTGCCTAGATGAAGTCGAGGAATGTAACGCATGCTTGAAAATTAAATTTAAGAAAGTTTCTGTCTGGAAACTTGGTGAAAGGTAAGCGATTACTGAATTAGAATTTAGAAATTAAACTTAGACGGCTACAAGCGTTTAATTTTAATAACACAACTAATTTTATTAATGTGATATTTTTTAAGTACGTGTTTGCTTGTGTGTGTTATGTAGGGCAGACTAAGGAGAGTTGTGACAGAGGACAGTAGTAACAACGTTGATTTTTTGGTACTTATTAACTCCTAGCGAGCTCGCAATAGCGAGCGTTTTTTAGTTCAATTCTCAAACTATCAAACGCGTGCTATTGCGAGCTTGCTAGCAGTTAATAAATTCTCTTAGCAGCGTTCCTGAAACTTCGGTGAGTGTCTGCATTTTTCTCTTGCTATCGAAGGAATTTCCCCAATAAAGATTATCCTTATCCTTTCCTTACGCTTTCACGGAGCGACGGATCGTCATGGTTTTTGGCATAGAGATAGTTTATGGGCCCGAGAGTGACTTAGGCTACTTTTTATGCGGAACAGCGCGCGATAACCGAATACCACGCGGGCGGAGCTGCGGGCAAAAGCTAGTCCTTACTATTATAAAGGGGAAAGTGAATTTGTTTGTTTGTTTGTTTGTTACGCTTTCACGCCGTAAAGGAGCGACAGATCGTCGTGATTTTTTGGGATAGAGATAGTTCATGGTCCCGAGAGCGACATAGGCTACTTTTTATCCCGGAAAAATGCTCAGTTCCCGAGGGAACAGCGCGCGATAACCGAATACCACGCGGGCGAGCCGCGGGAAAAAGCTAGTTCTTTATATTTTAAACATGGATCTCTGCAAAGTCCCGTCTGAATCCATACCGACATTTTGTTTACCGACCAGGCAGACATGGCCAACAAGGACAACCGACACGACTTTGTCCGTACAATTAACTTGGCTACAAGTTTCCAAAGTTCTACCTCAGGGAACCCTGCCCGAACATGCATAGTTGTTTTAGTTAAACCTTTGGCCGGTAAAATTTGATATACTTAGACACGGTCCAAGTTGGCTTGCAAAACATGGGTCGGGATAATCTAATATTTTATTACTGTAAAGACTAAAATAAATGGAATATCTGTCTAGCTCCTCCACCAAGTAGTGAAGCCTTGTCGTGCGAAAAAGCTACGCTTGAGTTGGATAAATGACTTTTCATGCAATTTAACCCGCCCTCCCTCCGCATAAAAACCGTAAATATCCAACGCAAACGCAACTGAACCCACCACCAAGAGAACCGCTACCACCAAAATTATAAACCAGATCCCGGACACGTGTTTCGCTTCTCTCCGAAGCATCATCAGCGGTTGTTGACCCTACGACGCTTGGTCGAAGAATCCAAAGCCCGCAAAGTAACGCCTGAATCTATACACTACTGTAAAGACTTTTTTTAATCAGCAAAAATTGACTGCATTGGACGAGATCGAATTGTGTCTTCTGGGTAGACGCGCCGCATGTTCTCCTCTTCTTCTTCTTCTTCAGCCCATAGCCACCCAATGGTGAGTGTAGGCATCCTGCATTGCTCACCGCTCGTCTCGGTCCAGTACTTTCCTCATTCAGCACCTTTCCGCTACTTTGACTAGGTCATCGGCATCGTCGCCGCATGTTGCTAAGTATCAATTGATATGAAAAGGAGTAATAAAATGACAAACCATTTTTTTTTCTCTAATAGCAATGGCGTATTGTGTAAAAATTGCAAGCGTCAACAACTGAATCTAGGTGTATTTTATCCTGTGAAATGCCTATGAATAAACGAAAAAAAAAACTGAAGCACGTTACTCTATCATTATTTTCCAGCTACAAAATCTTTCACTAAACTCTTCAAACATTCAGCAGCCACCTATGACCTTCAAAATTGTTTAATATTGAAACCCAATTTGAATAAATATACTTTGATCCCTTGAAGCCTACATTTAGTTGTTACGTGAAACATTCAACAACATTATTATTTTTTTTTTAATATAAATATGAATTAGTATACAAAATGTGTCATAAATAATTATAAGTAAATATGTGAATAGATAGATATTCTTATACCCTTACAGGGTGTCATGTACCTACCATCTTGTAAAACTACCATCTAATAATGTAATGAACATGAATTTGAATAAATAAATATGAATATGAATATGAATATGAATATTCAACAAGCTTTGCTCCATTGCTGGGTCGAACGGCTTCGAATCTAAAACCACCCGATTACAGCCGGCAATGTATCGTAAAAAGAATGTCATCACAATTCACACGCTTTCGAAATGAGGTGTAATACCTGCCTAAGCTTTGTCTTCCGATACGCGGTTGTAAACGAAATCTACCCTCCCTAATGTAATATTGATTTTAGGACATATTTTAAGCCTAACGTCATTAGTACCGATTTCGGAGCTCGCTGACGTGACGTCACAAAATTTTATGTTGGGACATCACCACTGTATTCGTTGTTATTTTCGGTGTTGCAGTTTGATTGATGTTTGGGATGAATGTTCTAAGAGCTGGTAGACGTTTTTGGATAGCTATTTGATGCTGAATAAAAACTTGTAGAATGTTTGTTTTATGATGTTAAAAGACCGGCCAAGAGCGTGTCAGACATGCCCGAAATAGGGTTCCGTAGCCATTATGAAAAAAATAATAAAAAGTATTTTGTACGGAATATTCAGAGTTTAGGTATATTTTATACCTTAGGATTCTATTTACTCTTAAACTACTAATAATTCTCAAGAAAACTTAACCGTTATAGTTTTCCTTATAAGTTTGATATACTTACTACCATCCTGAATTTTTCCTAATTTTTCCACCCACTGGTTTAGATTTTAGAGGGAGGGGGCGGGGGGGGGGCGGCTCAATTTTAATGAAAAATTGCACTTTAAAGTTTTATATTTTGCAAACTTATCACTAAATCGAAAAATCGTTCTGGCAACCCCTTAATGGTTTTAAGAGACCTATCCAACGATACCCCACACTACAAGATTGGATGAGAAAAAAAATCACCCCCATTTTACGTCTATGGGGGGTACTACAAAAAATTTTTTTTTTTTGTTTTTGATGTACCATTTTGTCGGCATAGTTAACATATACATTCGTGCAAAATTACAGCTTTCTATAATTGATAATCTCTGAGCAAAGCCGCGGACGGACAGACAGACATGGCGAAACTATAAGGGTTCCGTTTTTGCCGTTTTGGCTACGGAACCCTAAAAAGGGCGGAAAGCCAAAAGTCTAAACGCACAAAATACCATGGCTCTACATAAGGATTAGTGGACCGATATCAAAATAATAGAGCTAGCTATTTAGGTTGCATGGACAGGACGAATTTTAAAAAGACTGCCAGCCTTCAAGAGTTCGCAAATACCTACTGTTAAATGTACACCAGGCTCTTAGACTAAAAAAACTGTATTGTATTTCCAACTCGTGACGATTTTTGACATGTGTCATTTACAGAAACGTGGGTCTAACTGGGATCTATTGAGAATTGTAGAAATCAAAGCTTTGACCGTTTTAAGCCCCCGACGAAAAAAAAGGGGTGTTAAAAGTTTGATCACTATGTATGTGTCTGTGGCACCGTAGCTCTTAAACGGGTAGACTGATTTAGATATATTTTTTTTATTTGAAATCAAGTTTTTAGCAATGGTTCTTAGACATGGTTTTTCAAAATCGGTTTAGATGTTTTTGAGATATTGAACATTGAAGTGACAAAGTCGGGGTTTTCCAAATTTCGTTGGTTAAGTTGGTTAAGTAAGGTTATGGTGTGATGAAATACAAATTTTCTGTTAAGAAACATATACACAGAAGAACTTTTACAAAAAAAACAAATGTAAAAAGTGGAAAATTCTGTAAATGCTGGTATTAAATTCTTCATTTAAGTCGCTTTTTAGTGCACTCTGTTAATTGAAGGGTTAAATTACAAAGTCTCATATCATCTTTTACCAAGTTTTCCTCGGAACCTCATTTTCTTTCGCTAGCTTTATTTTTGGTTGCGAGTTAAAATTGGCAGAGTGCCTTATGAGTCTATACTTTAGAAGGCCGTTGCCAACAAAATGCTACTTATTCTTTTCAAAGCGTCTTAATACACTCTAATATTTACTTTATTTTACGTGTAAGGTAAAGCTAAAATAGGTTATTTAATTTTATACTTATTTACTATAATACCGGGTGTGGCCTGTAATACGAGCAAAAAATTAAAACATAGATCGTCCTCGTTAAACTGAACAACATTAGTTGAGCGACTTTTACAAATAATAGAGTCTTTGAATTTTCCTTTTTTCATACAAATTAAATACTGCCATCAATGTACGCCATCCTAGAACATAACTGACGTCGCCTGTCACGCTACAAACATCAAGCATTATGCTTTACATTGCTTCTGCGAATAAACTTAAAAGTGTAATAAAAAATAAAAAACTAATTATTTTTAAAATTCGCTGAACTAATATTGTTCGGTTTGAGGAGTATGATCTATGTTTTAATTTTTTGCTTATGTTACAGGCCACACCCGGTATAATAAGGACCGTGTCACTGGCAAAACAAATTACTTAATCATTCGTCCAATGGAACCCTATTTCTGTCTAACGACAGTGGCTTTCACTCAGGGTGGGGCTGCCTTATTTCATAGAATTTTCATAGATTGACAGCTGAAATTTTTTAATAAAGTGTATTTATTTCAATCGCCGCTGCAACAGAAAAAATCCGTTGTAATATTATAAATGCGAAAGTGTGTTTGTGTATGTTTGTGTGTTTGTCCGTCTTTCACGCCATTTCAGGATGGTATTAAATATCAAATTTACAAGGAAAACTATAACAGTTAGGTTTTCTTGAGAATTATTTGCAGTTTAAGAGTAAATAGCAGCCTAAGGTATAAAATATACCTAAACTTGGAATATTCCGTACAAAATACGAAATCCTTCGAAAAATGTTACTTAATTTTTTCGCAATGGCTACGGAACCCTATTTCGGGCGTGTCCAACACGCTCTTGGCCGGTTTTAATTTTATTATAGTTTAGGGTAAATGGGCATTTATTTTGGGAAAGCGTGCTCTATCTTAGTCCATAAATATCTTCCCTTATCATCAAAAATTAGATTAAATTACCATTAAAAAAAATGTCGTCATGAAATAAATCCTTACATTGCTTAATAGACGACCGGATGGCTAAGTGGTTAGAGACCCTGACTACAAGGTTTGAGATCCTGGGTTCAAATCCCGGCCGGGACAGATATTTGTATGAATAATACGAATGTTTGTTCTCGGGTCTTGGATGTTTAATATGTAAGTATTTATTTATCTATATATAAGTATGTTTATCCGTTGCCTAGTGTCCATAGAACAAGCTTTGCTTAGTTTGGGACTAGGTCAATTGCGTGTCAAGTGTCCCATGATATGTATTATTATTATTTTTATTAATTTCTTTAATGATTCACACGAGCAAAACCCCGTGGGAAGACTAGTTTGAGAAAAGGTTATAAATAACAAGATATGAGATGAATGGAATATTTCTGAACTCGCCAGATAACCGACGAGTTTGTACCGGGTCTAATTAAAACTCGCAATAATATTAATCAACTTTTTATCATACTTTTTATAGAGTCATTAATTTAGTTTTGATATTATGCCCTCACAATGTATGCTGTAGTTATGAGTACGTATCTAAATATCGAATGTTAAAATAGCGAATATGTTTAAATATCGAATGGGTCATAATATATTAAAACAGTATTTTTTTTTAGATTGTTATTAATCTAACTTAACCTAACCTAGGGGGTTCTATACGATGCCGTTTTAATAAATTCTGAGAAGCTTTCGATATTATGACCCATTCGATATTTTAATATATTCGATATTTTAACATTCGATATTCAGATGCGTTCCCGTAGTTATCCGTACCTATAAAAAAGTAGTAGCGCTATTACCAGACAAATAACGAACTAAACCACTGTCGTAAGTCTCTAGACTTATTAGTATCACTTTTTCTAAAAAGCATCTAGACTAAGTAGCAAGTATTCTAAGGCCGAGTCGCAAGTCTATTGCAAGAAAAAATGTGCACGTTGCATTACATTGCGAGGCCGTAAAGCCAACGAGTTTGTAGTGGTTAATCGAGCGCTGCAATGTAATGCAATTTGCACGATTTTTCTTGCAAATGTAAACTCAGCTTAAGAAGCAAATGGTCTAAGTAGCTGAATGGTCTGAGTAGCTGTCGGAAGGCCTTCAACAAGATGGAGTGACGATCTGGTTAAGATCGCGGGTTCGCGGTGGATGCAAAAAGCACAAGACCGGTCTGAGAGGAGAGCCTTGGGGAGGCCTATGTCCAGCAGTGGACGTCTTTCGGCTGAAATTATGATGATGGTCTAAATAGCAAGTGGTTTAAAAAGTTACACAAAAGTTCGGTCTAATTGGCAATTTCTGACATAAAAGGTTAAGAAACTCGGCTTTTTCGACAACTTGCTACTTAGACCAGTTGCTTCTTAGATGACTTGCTAATTAGACCAGTTGCTTCTTAGATTACTTGCTACTTAGACCAGTTGCTTCTTAGATTACTTGCTACTTAGACCAGTTGCTTCATAGATTACTTGCTACTTAGATCAGTTGCTTCTTAGATTACTTGCTACTTAGATCAGCTGTTTTTTAGACGAAGTGATACTAACCCCTTTCTCCTCGGGAGCGAAGTCGGGTCAATAATGATTGATTTGCATTTATTATAAAACTAGCTTTTGCCAGCGGCTTTGCTGCGTAGAATTCGGCTATCGCGCGCTGTTATAAAAAGTAGCCTTATGTCCTGTTTGAACTACGACATTTGAATATTGAAAATAATTAGCAAAACCGAATTGGGCAAGATATAGGTTTCACTTACAGTTTGTTCTGGCTCTATTCCTCAGTCCCAGGGACACATTTAAGACACAATCACAGCACTTTCAGAGTTTTTTATGAATAATTTAAAAGAGCGCGCGCCGGCCGGCATTCATTTCGAGCTGTCAATTTTGCGCAACTGACTGGTGGCGCCGCCGTGCGGGAGAAAGCGGAAAGTTCATTCAGCCAGTATGTTTTTGATATGTGTAGGAGGTTTTAATGCACATATTACTAATTATATCTGCCCAATGTAACGTACATAAACCCCCCACCGGGAATCTACCCCAGATTCCCCAGTTTACAAACCAAACCAGGGATGGTATTGAATAAGGTAAGTGGACTGTATAGTGTAAGTATTTGTTGACTTAGTGAACTAAACACGTGTAGCTGTAAATTGAGTAAAATAAATGACTTATTTCGAACCTAAAATTGTCATAAATTTGACACCTTCTTGCGTCAAATTCATGCAAAGAAACAAAGAAAAATAAAAATTATGCTGAATCCAATTCCATGGGAAGTGGACTAAGCTTTACAACGGGTCGCGTGTATTCGCCATTCTGGGTTTTTACTTTTACCACCCGTACAACTCCATCAGCTCCTGGATAAAGTTCCGTCACGCGACCGAGAGGCCATTGAAGCGGAGGAGCGTCAGCATGAATAAGAACGAGTTCGCCAACTTGAATATTACGACTATTCCTATGCCATTTTTGTCGCTGCTGCAGCGTGTGCAGATAATCATTTCGCCACAATTTCCAAAATTGTTGGGAACTTTGTTGTACTAGCTGCCAGCGAGTTAGTCCGTAAGTTGGTTCGTCTAAGAGATCATACTCTGGAACGGCTAATAGAGAACGACCGACTAAGAAATGGCCGGGCGTGAGCGCCTCGAACTCGGACGGGTCGCTCGACGCACTTGTTAAGGGGCGAGAGTTCAGCACTGCTTCGACACGAGCAAAGAGAGTGCTTAACTCTTCGAACGACAGCGATCGCGTACCCACGACGCGCTTTAGAAGGAGCTTGGCCCCTTTTATGGCACTTTCATACATCCCACCGAAATGGCTTCCAGTAGGCGGATTGTAAGTCCATTTAACACTACGATTATTGAAACCGGTTAAAACATCTTCAGTACTTTGGTTAAAAAAGTTAGTGATTTCCGCGAGTTGCCTACCAGCGGACACGAAGTTTTTTCCGTTGTCGGATACAACGGTTTGACATAAACCACGTCTAGCAGTGAAACGATCGAAAGCTGCGAAAAAACATTCAGTTGAAAGTGCACTGAGAACCTCAGTGTGCACCGCGCGAGTTGAAAAGCAGACGAAAATTAAAAGATAGGACTTTGATATTTTCGCATTACGTCTGTTACTCTCTTTCGTATAGAAGGGACCGCCTATGTCAACACCGACAGTGTGAAAAGCATGGATACCTTCAATGCGGAATTTCGGTAAGTTGCCCATGATAGGCTGTATGTGTGAAGGATTGACTTTAAAACACCTAATACATTTCCTAAAACGAGATCTTACAACGCATTTTCCGGAAATAATCCAGTATTTCTGACTGATTACACTGTGCAATGTACGCGGACCGATATGTAAATAAATTTTATGAAAATAGTCGATAAGAATATTTGTAAAGTTGCACTTTTTGGGAAGCAATAATGGATACTTCTTTTGATACGGTAGTTCGGCGAGAGACAACCTACCCCCCACCCTGAGAAAACCGAGGGGGTCGACATAAGGTGCTAACCTTTTGAGTGATGAACTACAGCTGTAACCGTTTGAAATTGCTTCGAGATCAGCTGCAAAATGCTCTCGCTGAACTGATTTGATGAGCACATCGTGTGCGTTCTTTAAATCTGATAGAGACGAAGGACCCGTGTTCCTATTAGACTTCGTCGATCTACAATTGTTGATAAACTGAAAACAACGAGCTAAGACCTTTTGAAGTTTGCTAAAACTCGAATATTTTTCAGTTAAATCATAAACAAGATTTGAGTCACGTGTTGTGTTTTGCACGCTAGTTTGAGCCAAAGTCGCGCATGGAATTTTGAGTTCTGGCACATTTGCCGATTTAAATTGATCAATTGATTTTACTGGCCAATTCTCTCTTGGTGCGTCTAGCCAGCTCGGTCCTCCGAGCCACTCCGCTGTCGATAACAGCACGGAAGGTAGCGCTCCGCGCGAGCACACGTCAGCGGGGTTGGACGCGCCGCTCACGTGAAACCAACAATCGCTTTGCACGGTCTCTAAGATTTTGGAGACACGCGAAGCCACAAAGGTTTTGAGGTTGTAACTGGGTGTATTCAACCAACTCAGCACCACAGAGGAATCGGTAAACAAGAGTATTTCATGAACAGGAATTCGTTCAGACAATATTGACTTCGTATATTTGACTAACTTGACTAACAAATGCGCAGCCATTAGCTCGAGACGTGGAATGGTCACTGTCTTCAAGGGTGCAACCTTGGATTTTGCAATGACTAGACTGACCTTCGAATTACCTTGATTGTTAAAACTACGCAAATAGATGACCGCAGCTATTCCTTGAACTGAAGCATCGCAGAATCCTAGTATCTGGTAGTAGCTGTGCTGTTTGACAGTAACCTGGCGCTCGTGGCTAAAATTCGACAACAGCGGGAGCTCTGACATGTAGGTGAGCCACTCCTTTTCCAGTTCCGGAGGCAGCCGCTCATCCCAACCCAGCTGTTGGAGCCAGAGTTTCTGCATGAAGCATTTCGCGTAGAATATGCAAGGAGCCACGAAACCTAAGGGATCATACTGACGACCTATCTGTGACAAGACACTACGCTTGGTGATCGCCTGTGAAGCTGGAAGTGGATGGAATACGAAGGAAAACACATCTTCGGCGGGTCGCCACTGCAGACCTAAAACTTTTATGGATAGGTCCTTGTCATCCTCGAATGCAATGGGCGTTTCGCGGTGATCAGCTGGAACCCGAGCCAGTACCTGGGGACAGTTGCTGGCCCACTTACGAAGCAGAAATCCTCCTCCACTCAGCAACTCTAACAGTTCATCCTGTAGCCTAGCTGCTTCATCATAGCTGCTCACTGACCACAGAAGGTCATCGACGAAGAAACCCTTTTTTAGAACCTTGCTCGCTAAAGGATACTTCTCGCAGTCGTCGTCAGCCAGTTGATGCAGGACTCGGATCGCTAGGTACGGACTGCTAGCAACGCCGTATGTGATCGTGTTTAACTCATACACCTTTAAAGGTTGATCAGGTTGAAACCTCCACAAGATGTGTTGGTAATTGCGTTGAGATTTTTCGATCAAGGTCATTCGAAACATTTTACAAATGTCACTTGACAAGCAAATTTCATGTATACGAAAATTTATTAAAATCTCATTAATATCTGCTTGAAGCTTAGGACCGGCGTAAACGACTGAATTTAAAGAATTATTATTTGTCGTTTTGCATGAGGCGTCAAAAACTACTCGGAGTTTTGTCGTGGTACTTGACGGTCGGAGAATACAAAAGTGAGGAATTATGTACTTAGAATCCACAGTACCAAAATCACCTACGCAAGTCATGTGACCAAGGCTTTCATATTCGGACATGAATTTATTATATTCTTCCTTAAGTTCCGGAAGACGATTCAGCTTTGTTTCTAAATTGTTGAAACGACGTAACGCTTGTGGAGTCGAATCGCCGAGATCAAAACTGGGTTTGAACGGGTACTTCACTGTATAACGTCCCGTAGTATCGCGACTGTGTTCGTTTTGGAACAATTGTTCGACATACAAATCTTCTGGTTTTTTAGTGACGTCATACGGCACGTTTTCAGTCTCCCAGAAAGAGTTCATGATTTTATCGATACTACTAGTTTTATTAGCAGAGAACAAGTTGAGCGAGGCTGTATTTGACTCACAATCGTCACTCAGTACTGTCTGACCAGTAATGACATATCCGAATATGGAATGCATCGCGACGGGCAAACCCGGGTCACGTGGTAGTATATTTTGACCGTCATAAATGTAGGGAAATAAGTCACCTGCGATCAACAAGTCAACTGGAGCCGCCGAAAAGTAGTTCGGGTCAGCTAACTCTAGATTTTTGAAATTATTGATAACTTTGTTTGATAAGGTTACTGTAGGTAAGTTGCTAGTTATATTACTTACGACAACAGTATCAGTGCTAAGCACCGGACCAAATGAGTTTCGTGGTTTAATTGAACATGTAACCAGACCGAAATCTTGCACTGGCGCACCTCCCAGACCCATGGGTTCAAACTGACACTTGCGTCGAGACAAACCCAGGCGCTGGGCACACTCTTTTGTCATATAACCGGACATGGCACCGCTGTCAATGACTGCACGTACGGCGTGGTAAGTTCCCCATCGATCTGCGACGTGCACCATGGCAGTGCCTAACAGCACGGTTGAATTTGACGAACAAGTCAAGCCGACGTTTGGCATTGACCTTTGACTTTGATTTTGACCATTTGAAACGTTTTGAATACTTGAAATGTTTTGACTATTTGAACCGTTTTGATTAATTGATGAATTTTGAACAGTTGGAACTGTATCTAAGTGAATACTGTGATGGTGCGGTTGTTTACACAGCACACAACGCACTTTTGACGTACACTCGGACAACGAATGCTGACGAAAGCAATTTTCGCATAATTGAAGCTGTTTCACTTTGTCAAGACGCTGCACCGGTGTTAAATCAAAAAACTCGAAACATCGATAAGTTGAATGCGGTTTGTCGCAAAATAGACATCTATTTGATCGTTCGCTATTATTCTTACTCACAGCTGACAAGCACGGCTTTTGGAACTGCTTCGGTGCACTACTGTAATTAGCAGCATTATTATTATTTGTTCGAACAAAATTCGGCTTTGCAGAGGTGTTAGGAACACTCTTAGGCGTAAACTGAATTTTTGATGTACTAATTTTAACCTCAGACATTTCCAAAACACGCGCCTGTTTCTCCACGAAATTAATCAGCTGTTCGTAAGTAGGTATATCGGTTTGATCTACAGATTGTTCGAATTCGCGCCTAGTGACGGGGTCTAAATTTCGCAATCCCATATAAAACAGTATGAAACTCGATAGGTTACTGATTTTCAAAAGTTTCAATGCTTTAACACACTCTTGATACGTTTGTAAAAATGTGTTTAGACCAGTAGCCGACTCAGTTGACAAAGGCTTAAATTGAAACAGCCGATCTAAATAGCTCGTAGCTAAGGCACGAGTGTTCTCAAATTTTTTGACTAGCAAAGCCCATACTATCGGATAATTATCGGCCGTCACTGGCATCCCTTTGACCACAGTCAATGCCGAACCGCTGACTGCGGAGAGCAGGTAATAAAACTTCTCAATGTTCGTAATATCATTGTTGTTATGAATTAAACTCGTAAACGTGTCATAGAATGTTTGCCAGTTTTCTAATTTGCTATCGAAATGGAACAATTCTAGTTTAGGCAGCCGCGGCTTAGCCGACCGCGAGTCTGGCCCGGCAGCGCCCGGGCCGCGGCCCGCGGAGCGCGACGAAGGTCCGCTACCGCTGCCGTCACACGATTGCCAAGTGTCGCTATTAGCCTCCGCTACACTCAGAATACGGAAATACATGTCGTCAAAGGTTTGAATTTCCTGATAATTTGGTTTAAATTTCGGGTTTTGTTTCTTATTGTAAGAATTTAACTCGAATATGCATTGTTCGAAACATTCCCGAGTCGAATGAAGTTCTTTGAGTCGCAAATTAAATTCGGTTAAACGCTCTGGTGGAGTTGATTTGGATAGTTCAAATAACGTTTGACATCGTATAAAAAGCAGTTCTTTTTTGTTAATAAGTTGTTCGACATCGAATTCTTTTTCGTCCATTTCGAATTAAAAAACAAAAGACGCGCGCGACGCGTTGCAAAGAACGAAAATTGAAAACGTTTATTTTATACGTATTATTCTAGGTAAATAACTTAGATTAGAAATAAGCCTGTTACCTTAAAACTGCGTGAAATGTGTGTTTTATGTGTATGAATGTGTATTTAGTTTGCAAACTGAGGATGCGGTTCGATTGACCAAAATGTTTGAACTACGACATTTGAATATTGAAAATAATTAGCAAAACCGAATTGGGCAAGATATAGGTTTCACTTACAGTTTGTTCTGGCTCTATTCCTCAGTCCCAGGGACACATTTAAGACACAATCACAGCACTTTCAGAGTTTTTTATGAATAATTTAAAAGAGCGCGCGCCGGCCGGCATTCATTTCGAGCTGTCAATTTTGCGCAACTGACTGGTGGCGCCGCCGTGCGGGAGAAAGCGGAAAGTTCATTCAGCCAGTATGTTTTTGATATGTGTAGGAGGTTTTAATGCACATATTACTAATTATATCTGCCCAATGTAACGTACATGTCCCTTTTTGGCTCCTAAACTATCTCTATGCCAAAATCACGTCAATCCACGTCGATCCGTCGCTCTGTTTTGACGTGAAAAACGGACAAAAATGCAAACACACTTGCATTTATAATAATAATTAGTAAGTATGGATCGTATGAAACCGCAATTATTTTCCAAGTTTGAAACTACATCTGATTAACAAATAATCGGTAATAAAAATACTTCCAATTAGCATTCCTCTTTGGACATTTTTTCAAGCCGGTTTTAAACGACAAAAAATATTAACCACAAAAATATTCCATTTAAACTATAAACAAAATGGTGTACAGTACTCAAACAAATTTTAATCAGTTTATATTATTTACATTATTTTGGTTACTGCTTTTAAGCGAATCCATTGATGCTAGATAAGATAAAATTATATCTTTATTACATAATAATACATGTTATAAAAATCCGAACGACAATTTAATCTCATTATCAATGTCAATATTTATGTTCTCCATAAAAGAAATATTAAACAGACAGTGCTACAATCAGCAAAATCACCATGTCGATAAATATTACCATAGTCCAAGAGCACTCATTAAATTGCCATCCATTCACACAATCCCTAAAATATTAAAGATAACCTTTGACAAATTGTAAACAATAATTTTCTAGTAATTAAACTGACAGTTATCGGCCAGTTATCGGAGAGGCGGGGCTGGGTCGGGTCATATATAAATAACTATAACAATAATATAAAGTGCGCATTTATTAGCTGAAAATGTCATACATGATGAAAATTACATTGAACCATGTATACGTAAAAACAATAAAAAAAATCCCGACTACCATGAAAAACTAAATAGGAGAAAAGAAATCTTGTAGCCTAGAACTATTTTAAATGCCTAAAAAAATTGTTTAGGTTAATTTTCATAAATAATTTCCCTAATGCTAATCAATCTGCATAATTAATCCGTATTAAATTACGTGTCAATTTGGCCAACAGAAATAGATTAAATAATAAATAAATAAATATCACGAGGCACGTGACACCAATTCAACTGTAACTCAAAATATCTTACTAATTACCGATAGAATAACAGACACCGAGACTGGTGTAATTAAATAAAAGATTGTTAGAAAATTTTGTCTGACGACTTTTGAAGCTCTATTTTTGAAATTAGATAAAAATTATCACATTTTTATCCTAACATTACAGAGCATGGTTTCCGTGGTCGGGTTTCCTTCTTAAAACGGTTTCCGACTATGTCTGATACGAAAGCGTGAAAATACGGCTTGGATTAGTCGTAGAACTATTTTTATGGCAGTTAACGCACCAAAAACCGAATTGCCTAACGTATCTTACGCTTGCGATCGTAATAATAAAATGACAGATTTTGCATACAAAAACTGTCATTTGATTGCGATGCGATTGCGAGCGTCAGAAACGTTAAGAAATACGGCATCAGTTTCGATTTCCGTCATCTGATTTCACCATGAAATTAGTTCTACCACAGAGAACATGTTCTACGATTATTCCAGACAGCATTTTCATGGATTCGGATCGGATTCTATCGCACGTAGTGAGAAACATCCTAACTTCTTTTAAGGGTTCCGGAGCCAAAACGGCAAAAACGGAACCCTTATAATTTCGTCAAGTCCGTCTGTCTGTCTGTCAGTGCGTCCGTCCGTAGGTATGTCACAGGCATTTTACTCGAAAACTACAAGATGTATATCAATGAAATTTGGAGTACAGATGTCTTGTCAAAGCCGCTAAATAAATATTTATTTATATACTCCATACACGTAACAGAAATTGAAAAAAAAAAAATTAACTCGCATCAACGTGTGGCACATAGTTCGACAGCTCTTTTGGAAAGATAGTAAGGTTTCTCAAAAATTTTTTGTTGAGTGAAGATTTCCGGAAATAATCGCTCCCAAATTAGCAGAAATGGTGTCGTCCCCCCCCCCACTCTATCTTGTAAAGCGTTTGTCCAAAAAATATGCAAAAAATATGGCAAGGTAATGCTTAGTAAATACTTTCAACAAAAATTGGTTCTAACATGATCGGATATCCGTTTTTGAGTTAATGCCGAAAAACTGCGCTTCTCAACAAAAGGACGTAAGTGCCGTGAAGATACGCTCTTTTTCTGGTAATAGATTTTAAGACTGTAATAAGTATTTTAATTAATAATAATCCATACTAATATTATAAATGCGAAAGTGTGTTTGTATGTGTGTTGTTGTATGTTTGTGTGTTTGTGTGTTTGTATGTTTGTATGTTTGTCTCTCTTTCACGCCGTAACGGAGCGACGGATCGATGTGATTTTTGGCATAGAGATAGTTTATGGACCCGAGAGTGCCATAGGCTACTTTTTATCCCGGAAAATGCACAGTTCCCGAGGGAACAGCGCGCGATAACCGAATACCACGCGGGCGGAGCCGCGGGCAAAAGCTAGTAAAAATAATAAATATCACGGGACAATTCACACCAATTTACCTAGTCCCAAAGTAAGCTTAGCAAAGCTTGTGTTATGGGTACTAATTGTGTTATAACGCACATAATATTATTTGATTTTTTTCGTAATGGCTACGGAACCGTGTCTTGGGCGTGTCCGACACGCTCTTGGCCGTTTTTTTATAAAGGCACGTGTAAATCGCTTTATAATTGGGTGTTATAAAGTTTATCAGTAAGTAATACAGTGTATAAATTGTATTGATATAGTTTTCTCACGTTTTAGTGTCATGAACTATTGTAGGCACTTTCCGTCAGTTAACCTCTTTATCACAGGAACCTTCGATTAAGTTACGAGAATGACATCTACATTCGTAATGTGGAGAAATGTGCTTGTCAGAAATCAATAGACACGATTAGTAACATCGAAAAATACAAGCTGAGACATGGATTCAGAGAAAAACCAGGAAAAGAGACCAGCGCTGGGAATCGAACCCATACACCCATATTAACCCCTACACCACTGCTGGACAGGAATCTAGACACGAATTTTTCCTATGCACACATATTTCAGATTGCTTTTTTTCTAATACGCTACTTGACCAGCAGCACTAGCGTAAGGGTTAGTAGCGTAGTATAAAAAAAGCAACCCGAGATATATGACTGTGTGCATAGGAATAATTACAACAGACATAATACCACTATATTTTATTATTTGGTAGGTAGTTATTTCATGTATTAATCGCGATAAGTTCAAAAATTATTATTTATTTCGAAAAAGGAAGTAGGTTAGGTACCGTTACATTTCGCAAAATAATTGCTCCCGAACTTCGTGTCGTGCGGACAACATACATCGCGTTGCGCACCCGACTGCTTTCCTGCGGTTTTCGGTGAGGGGCGGAGCATGGTCATTCTGTACGTTAGTATTATATATTCTCTGCCAGAGTCTTGCATCAAGATACGTAACCACTAGGTAGCGCTGCCTACCCTCAATGTGTGTGGAGATCTAGTGTTGACCTCATACGGCTGTTATAATGATGATGATACTGACTGAAAGTAACTTCTAAATTGCATAAGCAATAGAAACTATGCGTATAAGCATTTGTTTTCTCAAGTTTGTATGACGACGTTGTTATCATCTCAATACCAACGATACGCTAATCCTTGATTGGCATTATTGATAAAGACAAGAGGGATAAGTATACCTCCCGGTCTTGAGTAAATTATGTTGAACAAACTGATAGTTAAATAAACAATTCCACGTACTTAAAGCTATTCACCTGACCACTTAAAACGCTGATAACAGTAAGTATTCGTAATAATACTTTTTGAGACAGAGAAATGATTCACACACATTTAATAGGCAGAAACATAATTAAGAAAGAAGAGAAATTACGTCGAACAGAATGAATTAAGCCCCAATCAGCATATGTTGCGGCAAGCAACGCTATTTTCCAGTGGGAGCCATTTAAAACAAAATACATAAAACATGCCTCTCGTTTTGAGAGGAAGCCTGTGCAGCACTGGGACGTATAAAGGCTGAGGGTGATGATAAATGAATAAACATTTTTAAGAGAGACATGCCTCTTAGTAGTGGGCAATATGCAATATGTAACCAAACTGGTTTACTAATGTTTCGGCGAATAACGTTTGGCAGACTGTTTTGTTCCGCAACATTTCATTTCCCAACTATTTAATATTTCTGAAACTGCAAATATTACAGGATCTTTATAAAACTAACCTAACCTAAAGGGTTCTACACAGTGGTCTTGAAATAAATCTTGAAATATTTACTGTTTTAGATTTTGCGAAATGAAAAGTTGCGAAAATTAAACGGGTTGCCAAACGTTACGTTGCGAAAAAGCAATACTCGAACCAAACTTCCCCTTCAGACTATTTGGTTAAATTAGTTAAAAACCAATAATTGCAGTATTAATATAATTTATTTTTGTATGACAGACATCTATTCTTGACAAAACATAAAACCAAAGACAACACCCACCCTCAAGAATAGATCCATTAATTAATACATATATTAGAACTAATTAACTCAATTAAACAAAACAACTCTACTTACTTGAGTTAAACTCTATACTTGAGTCTACTTGTGACTAAATAACCAAGATGTGCAACGCTATAAACATTATTTAGTATTATAACTGCTACTCAGTAGCATAACAACTCTTAAAATAAAGTTCATAACGTTACATGTTATATAAATAATAACAATATCACATAATACATATTATGATAGTAAATTTCCCATATTTTGAATGCTGGATCTGTCCCACCCTCAATCAAAAGATGTTTAAAAAAGAAATTGTAAATTTACTTAACTGTCGAGCCTAACCCTAACAATCCTCTTAACATGTCAAAATTTTGTCGAGACAGAGGTTTAGTTAATATATCGGCTAACTGTACACTCGTATAAACATATTAAATGTTAACAATTCCTTGAGCAATCTTTTCGTTTATAAAATGATACTTAATATCTAGATGTTTCATTTTTGTCAGCTGTTCATGCGAATTGCAAGCTTTGATAGTAGACTGGTTGTCTTCGTATACAGTTACAGTATAATTTTCACGAATTTGCAATTCTGATAACAGATTTCTCAACCAGCAAACTTCTCTAATACAATACAATGGGTGAAAGATATATATTCTGCCTGACAAGAAGAAAGTGCAACTGTGGTTTGTGTTTTTGAGGTCCAAGATACCAAGTTACCATAGATTTGTAGGCAAAAAACCCGATGTTGACTTTCTGTCTAGAGTATCATCTCCCCAGCTAGCGTCAGCATAAGTACTTAGTTAACAGTTTTTCACCTGAATTTCTTTTATATATCAATTTTAAATCTATAGTACCCTGTATATACCTCAGTATTCGCTTTAGACAAGTCCAAAGGTCATTACTTGTACAGTTTTGAAATCGCGACAAGTAAGTTATGCTAACACACAAATCAGATCTGGTACCAATAATAGCGTACATTATACAACCTATCACCTGCCTACACCTATGCTCTAACTCGACACTTTCAGACGCTTCTTTTTGTAGCGTTGAGAAATCAAATTTCGTTTTATTTTGAAAACCCACTTAGTGTCTATAATCATAACCTTATTATCAGGTTTTTCAACAAAAGACCAAGTGTCATTTTCCGTTACAGCTTTCATTTCAGGCTTCATTGCCTCCTCCCATTTACAGGCATTTGAAGACGTCTGCGCTTCTTTCAGAGACATCGGCTCTTCTGTATCTAGGAGTGTGAAGTAGGACGTATCATAGTCTTGTAGACTGAGAGGTGGCCTCAGCGTACTTCTAGGCCGTAGAGACCTAGTGTTAGAACCAGCAATTGTACGTATATTTGGGTCTTCTATTACTTCTTCCGACGATATTACTTCACAAGTATCAACGAACTCGTCTTCAGATCCTTGAACGCTGTCAGTTGCCGAGCTTGTTGTTGGATTATTTGATTCAGCGTCGGTGAGCTCAAGCAACACTGGAATATTTTGTACTTCATCTGCTGCAGAGCTCTCCATTAACATAGTAGGTGATGCTATCACCTCTCTTTCAATTGAGAAGGTATTACTTTCAGGATAATAAATCTTATACCCTTTTGTGTTCTCACCATATCCCACAAACATCCCTTTCTTACTCTTGCTATCAAGCTTCTTCCTTTTTTGTTTCGGAACATGAACCCACATTTCAGTGCCGAAAATGTACTTCAGATGGGTAACATTAAATTTTCTTCCATAGAACAGTTCGTAGGGTGTTTTACCTTCTTCAGGACTCGTCCCTGCCCTATTAATGACATACACGGCCGTATTTACCGCTTCCGCCCACAGATTCTTGTTAACATGGCTTGCTTTCATCATCGTGCGAGCGGCCTCCATTACAGTGCGCATTTCGCGTTCAATTTTGCCATTTTGAACTGGCGTGTATGCGACTGAAATTTGATGTTTAATTCCTTTTGATTCTAAAAGTTCTTTCATATTTTTGTTAACAAACTCACCTCCACCATCCGTGCGAAGAGTTTTCACCGATTTACCCTCATTATCACTCTGCGCGAGGTATATTTTTATGTTTGATAAAACTTCGCTCTTATGTTTGAGGAAGTAAACAGTCCGGAACCGAGAAAAATCATCTTTTAATAAGAGAAAATAGTGCGAACCTCCGATAGACTCTTCCTCCAAGGGTCCACATAGATCTGCATGTACAATTTCTCCTCGAAAGCTTGTTTTATTGATACTTGAATAGGCCGGAGTTTTCGAATGTTTGCCTTCAATACAAGCTGAGCAGAAGTGCTGCTTTGTACATGTGATTTGAACATCGTTATGTTGGAGTATTTTTTTTGTATAAACGAAGTTTTGGTGGGCAAATTTCTGATGATATAACATTATTTCACATTTATTATTGTTACATATCTCAACTTTGTCAGACTTGCTTGACAACGCCATAGTTTGTTGTGACGGTTGTGACATTTTGAACATCATTTTAAACAATCGACCTTCACGACGGGCTAGAGTGACAATTTCATTGTTTTTAACAAACTTGCAAAGGTTGTTATCTGAGACCATTTGCAGACCTTTATCTAGGCAACTAGCAGCAGAAAATAGATTTACCTTGAGATTCGGTACATAGAGAACCTGTTTCAGCTCAACTATTTGCCACTTCTGTCCGTTAAACGCTTCTAGTCTCACATTGCCAATACCCATAGCGTTTATAGTTGTCCCATCTCCCATCTGTACTGGATAGTTTTGAAGCTCTTCATAGTCACATATTATATCATTTCTTCGAGTCATATGTTGTGAACATCCGCTGTCCATATACCAGAAGTCTTCTATTTGATTCAGTTCAGTTGCCACTAAGGCAATAGGACTCACTTGCTTCTTAGTTTTATTGTTTTTCCTGAAGAAACAGTACTTGGCTATATGGCCCGGTTTCTTGCAAAATTCGCAGGTTTTATTTTTAAAACAGTCTTTCTTCATATGTCCTGCTTTGCCACATGTTAAGCACTTGCTGGCAGTACTTCCATGAGTGACGAGTGCGGTTGCCACATCTTGTTCAATACTACTTTTATTTCGCTCCTCTTCAAGTAGGAGTCGTGATGTCAGTTCATCTAACGTTTGCTTCTCACTTAGGACAGACTCCCATGCAGACCGGAAATATTTGTACTGCTCGGGAAGTGACATGAGAATCTTGGTTATAGTCATTTTATCTGAAATGGCTTCTCCTGCTTGTTTAAGCTTGACACGGATATCTTCCAGTTTCGACAAGAAGTCGGATACGCACGTGCCCTCGTGGAATTGCATTGTAAAGAAACGTTGTTGTAGAAGATGAATGCTCACAGTGGATTCTTTGTCATAAACAGACTTCAGTTTCGTCCACATATCATATGCAGTCTCACAAGATAAAATATGAGCTTGTGGACCTGGCTCCATACGGGTGACTATAATGGTTTGTGCTTTAGCATCGTTCCGGACCCATGTGATCACCTCGTCTAGTGATTCCGGTTTTGATACTGGTTTTAGTTTTTCACCCGACACAATTTCATACAATCCCTGGCCATTTAAAATTATTCGTGTCTCAAATTTCCACGTTGACCAGTTCTCACCATTTAATTTATTCACCGTTGTAGCCGAAAGTGATGTCGCCATTTTCTTGTAATTTTTTTGCTGTGTAGCACCCGGTCGCAATCCGACGTTACAAGTCGTTTTTGTTTATAATAGCGTTACGACACGGTTTTCCTGCAACATTTGAGCCGCTGGGTCCATAACCAGTTAAAAACCAATAATTGCAGTATTAATATAATTTATTTTTGTATGACAGACATCTATTCTTGACAAAACATAAAACCAAAGACAACAAAATTTTGTAGCTAGTAATCTCAGGAACAGATTACAAATGTAACCACAAAATGTTGTTAGAAATTCCGATTACTAACTATAAATTGTATTTGCAATCACAACAGTCACATTACGTTTTCTAACTGCATACTTAGCTTAGTAAAAAAAGTTTAATGACAATACCACTTTGCAATGAATGTGTGTAATGTGCGATTAAAAAAATCTTTCATGTTATATTTGACCCACTTTCAGAGATCACATTGTCTTGAAATTTGGTACATTTATGAAAATCTGGTAACTGTACAATAATGTAGTATTGACAACCTGGTCGTTTAGCCAGGATCGTCTCCGCAGGAAACAACTCCTCAATAACTTACAGCACAGACGCGTAACTTATGTAACTTAATAATGGAGTTAGGTTACATGTAATGTCAACAACTATTTGACGGCCGGATGGCCTAGTGGTTAGAGAACCTGACTACGAAGCCTGAGGTCCCGGGTTCGAATCCCGGCCGGGGCAAATATTTGTATGATGAATACGAATGTTTGTTCTCGGGTCTTGGATGTTTAATATTTATTTAAGTATGTATTTATCTATATAAGTATGTTTATCCGTTGCTTAGTACCCATAACACAAGCTTTGCTAAGCTTACTTTGGGACTAAGTTAATTGGTGTGAATTGTCCCGTGATATTTATTATTTATTATTATTTATTTATTTATTTATTTATTATTTACTTGTAGTTAAGTTTACTTCATCATCATCATCTCTGCCGTAGGACGTCTACTGTTGGACATATGCCTCTCCCATAGACATAAGGAAGTTTACTTAACCTCTTGTAACTTTAACTAGAGGTAGTTTAAGGTTTTCAACATGAAACTAACTTGAGACTCACTCATGTTTAATGATATTGTAATGGATAACTCATGTCTTAAATAGAGTTTAGCTCGACATTTTTCGGGCTATTTCGTAGCCCTACTTCAATATGTCGAGCTAAACTCGATTTAAGACGTGAGTTATCAGTTACAATATCATTAAATATGGTAGTTAAGGTTACTTGTACTTAACTACAATCAAGGGTTACCTTGTACTTAATTACATTTATTATCCAGGGGAAGATACAAGGACGCAGAGCACCTGGCCGTAGACGTACCTCCTGGTTAAGAAACCTTAGAGACTGATTCAGAATGAGTACCAGATCCTTCTTTCGAGCGGCAGTCTCTAAGGTTAGGATAGCCCTAATGATCGCCGACCTCCGATAGGAGAGGGCGCCGGAAGAAGAAGAAGTACTTAACTACATGAAATTGTAATCTGTAATCAGATTTCGAAATGTAATTAACTACGCCCTACAATACTTCTTAGAGTGCTTTGGTACTCACATCCTCGCTATTTTCGTCAGTCATACTGACTATTGCCATGCTCATGTTGACTCGCATGGTGAACGCGAGCAGCATGGCAAGGAAGAGCAGCAGTGTCTGCGCATGTCTCACTCCCAGACCCTCTGGAAAGAGAAAAGAGTTCATTAGGACCAAATTTATAATTTATTGAATATGACGTCCGCGGACCGGGAGACGAGCTGTCGGTAGGCCTCCAACAAGATGGAGCGACGACCTGGTTAAGATCGCGGGATCGCGGTGGATGCGAAAAGCACAAGACCGGTCTGAGTGGAGAGCCTTGGGGGAGGCCTATGTCCAGCAGTGGACGTCTTTCGGCTGACATGATGATGATGATGATGAATCAGGCGTTACTTTGCGGAGGTCCATGAACACGCATATTTTACATAAGCTTAGCTATTGTAAGGTCGCGGGTGAGCAAGGAAATTCTTTTAGTTCATTGACCAAATTTATTTTAGGCAGCTTATCTTTTTTTAGCTTATTTTTTACTTTATTGTTTTGACGAACGGATGGCCAAGTGCTTAGAGAAGCTGACTACGTAGCTTGAGGTCCCGGTTTCGATTCCCAGCCGGGGTAGAAGTTTGTATGAATAATACGAATGTTTATCTCGGGTTTTGGATGTTTAATAAGTATTTAAGTATGTATTTAACTTAAGTACCTTCCATTAAGTAGGTATGTTTATCCGTTGCCTAAAATTGATTAATCAAGGGTAAAGATATCGACATGGCCAAAGTTACAAAAACATGTATAGGTACACGACTTTATGCGCTAAACATTTAGGCCATGTAAACATATTTTTGCAACTTTGGCCGTGTCGATATCTTTGCCCTTGACTGTACCAGCTTTGCTTAGTTTGGGACTAGGTCAATTGAGGTCAAGTGTCCCATGATATTTATTTATTCATTTATCATCATGATGAACTAAATCGTCAACATAGCAGTCTCGAAGTCAGTTTGCAGGTGGTAGGACCTTGTGCAAGGTCCGCCCGGATTGCTACCACCATCTTGTTCGGTATTCCTGCCATGAAGCAGCAGTGCTTGCACTGTTGTGTTTCGGCGCGGAGAGTAAGACAGCCGGTAATTTTATTGGCACTTGAGGTATTCCCACTTAGGTCTCTAGGTTGGCAACGCATCTGCAATACCCCTGGCGTTGCAGATGTTTATGGGCGGTGGTGATACCCTACCAACAGGAGACCCACTTGCTCGTTTTCCTTCCAGAAGAATTAAAAAAAAAAGTCAGTCAAGCATTAAAAAATACACGACACGTCCAACTTACGTAATTATGTTAAACCAAGTTTCAAGTCAATCCGACCATTGGATTTGGGTTCAAATTAACTCACAAGATTTAACCCAATAACAACAATCAGGTCATGTTAAATAGCATCTTGTTTCAACAAGTCTAAAGTCTAGAACCCTGTTAATACTCAGTAATTTTTCTTTATTGCTGAAGTGTAAAGCCACATTTATGCGATTCAATACATTGCATTCGAGTTGCATTAGATACATTACGGACTGTTAAGGGAAAATGAAGTCAGTTAATCTAAGAAGTACCGCAATGTAGTAAAACTATAGTACCTATCTCGCATTATCTAAACTGGAATTTAGTCACTTAACAAGAGTTCTGTTTCGTGCAAAGTGTTTTCAAGCCACGCCTTTCATACAGAGTGAGAGAGAGAGAGAAAAAGAAAGAAAAAGAGATAGAAAGAGAGAAACAGAAAGAGAGAGACATTTATTTACACATATTCAATACACAGAAAAACCAGCTTTCAAATAAAAAAAATCGCGTTCAAATCGGTCCACCCGCTTAAGAGCTACGGTGCCACAGACAGACACACAGACAGATAAACAGACACACACACACACATAGCGGTGAAACTTAAAACACCCCCTTTTTGCGTCGGGGGTTAAAAACACGTTAAGAAGAAATAATAATACTTAATAAAAAAACATCGAGTACTTAGTATAAATTGGGGCCCACTCAGCATAATTTTGCGGCTTTCCAAAACGCTGTTTTTCAGTGGGACCCATTAAAACTAAACACGTAAAATAAAAACATTGGCACTAGGCTGTGATGACACGAAAGCCAGCATACAGTTTGCATCTATTTTCCCTACACTTTATTAAAATACTGGCTTACATATGCCCACAACTTCGTCTGCGCGGACCTAGGTTATCGCGCGGTGGCGCCTTCTACCGGAATAAAAAATATCCCATGTTGATCCTTGAGGCATAAACCGTCCCCTTACTGCTAAAAGCGACTAACTGCATCAATAAAAACCTTAAACTTTGAACCTTAAAGTCAAACCTTTAAATGCGTTTTTCTCTAAACTCATTGATGCAGTTAGTCGCTTTTAGTAGTAAGGGGGCGAAACTATCTCTATACCAAATTTTATCAAAATTGGTTGCTGAACCGATTTTGATGACATTTGGTTTCAAAACCCAGCGGTTTCGACGAGAAATCGTAACAGACAGACAGAGTTACTTTCGCATTTATAATATTAGTAGGGATTTATCAACCATTGATACGTATTATTTTTAGGTGGATTTGAAAAGCAATTAAAAAAATAAGTTTAAACGTCTGTGTGTGTTGTTACACCGATGTCATTAGATAGCTCTAATGCCGGTTATCAAATTAACCCAATTAGAGTTAAGATAATCGTAATGTAGCTATAATATTTAACAATATTTTTTAAAACAAATGCGTGTAAGATTACCCATTAACAAATAAAACAATTAAAATCAAATCGTCATGTAGGTCAAATTGATCTTGAAGTATAGGTAAAAAACTTAAGTAAAGGACCTGTTTTATGTAGTAGTAACTTGTCCATATAAACAAATTGACGTTCTAAATTCGCAAAATGACTTAGCTCCATATCAATTCTGTGCACCACTACATACAACAGGTCCTTTACTTAAGTTTTTTACCTAAACATACCTACATATTAAGTGCCGACGTTTCCTCCTGTACCACAAAAGCTACAAGTGTTACAACTCGATAGAATTGTAACATAACTTAGAGAATAAATAAAATAAATAAATAAATAAATATCACGGGACAATTCACACCAATTGACCTAGCCCCAAAGTAAGCTTAGTAAAGCTTGTGTTATGGGTACTAAGCAACGGATAAACATACTTATATAGATAAATACATACTTAAATACATATTAAACATCCAAGACCCGAGAACAAACATTCGTATTCATCATACAAATATTTGCCCCGGCCGGGATTCGAACCCGGGACCTCAGGCTTCGTAGAAACTTTTAAATTTTCTCGAATCGTAGCACTTGTAACTTTTGTGGTAGACAGTACCTAAGTACTGGATTTTTTTTACTGTAGCTAATGTAGAAAGCACAAAACCGGTTTGAGTGGAGAGCCTTGGGGGAGGCCTATGTCCAGCAGGGGACGTCTTTCGGCTGACATGATGAACGGGGACTTTAAAGTATATCGAGATAGTAACAAATTTACACACTCACAAACTTTCACATTTTTATAATATTAGAGACTGAAAACTATAGCAGACCGCGTAAAATGGCAGAAATGTGATATTTTGTTTTTACAAACTTTTATTTAATTTGCCCTGTTGGTTGGGTCAAACCTTGTAAGCTCAATTTGACCCATCTCCAATGGTCGGATTGACTTCTAATTCGATAAAGATAATACATATTTTACAGAGTAAAAGTACAGTTAGTGAAAATTTTTGTATTAAAATTTAATTGTCAAGAAGACGTTAATATCAAAGGCTTATTATAAAGTCAATGATTATATCATGGACAGGGATATTTTGAATTAATTCCGATCAGCATTAGTGATCTCTTCAAATAGCGCACCTACTGTGTTAAAAATAAACTTGTGTTAAATTAATACTTGTGATGTACCTATAGTATATAGATTTAATTTATTAATATTGTGAATCTGTTTTTTTTATATACCTCGTTGAGTTTCTCGCCGGATTCTTCTCAACAGGGGTTTTCCGAACCGGTGGTAGATTTTTTTGACATTCATAAGTGCTTGTTCTAGCCTAAATTGAATAAAGATATTTTGACTTTAACTTTGACTTTGTTATCACAAAGTTATTAAAATAGTCATATTTTATTAGCATCTGCTTTATAAGAAATTTCTCTATGCAAACAAGAGTGTTTTAAATACATTTGGAATCTTCGTAACAAGAATGATGTTGCATAAAAAAATAATGTATTGACAACCGTTTTTGTCACGTTTATCAAATAAACAATATACCAGTTATACGCTTTATCACCATATATTTACTAAAAACCCATACCTCACATACTTTATATAGTATTCATGCTGCCGATGTTGTTTCATTAATGCAAGGTCAAAACAGATTCAATACGTGAAATAATAAATACCTATGTGTTAACTGTAAGTACTTGCATTATTATTTCAATGACAGTAAAACTCGATAACAAGCACTTTCCTAGAGATAAGACAGGCTACATCGACTTTCCATACTCGAAAACCCGTGTGGATCGGGTTAGAATTACACCTCTCCATTTCTTTCGTGGATGTCGTAAGAGGAGACTGAAGATATAAGTTAAGGTGTACCGCAGGCGACAGGCTAGCAACCTGTCACTATTGAACCCTGTCAAACTTCAAACCTAAAATTGCTAAAAGTGGCTCCGAACGTAACGTTTCGTGTGCTCTGCCTACTTCATTTGGGAATACAGGCGTGATGTTTGTAAGTGTGTGCGTTCATCGAAATATTTGGAACCGTTTCCGAGATCGCCGTGATATAAACCCCCTTGCAAAAAAACGGGCACCTATGGTTTTTGTATTTTATGTGCATGAAAGCTTACTTTCTAAGGTTCAATGCTTAAAAATGTGAAAAACCATAGGTGCCCGTTTTTTTGCAAGGGGGTTTATACTAAGCATTGCTTGTCTAAAGGTATTGGATAGAGATATTCGTACTTCGTGCCAAAATTCAAGTCATACCGATCTTCAGAAAGATTTTTTTGTGATTTCGAAAATTTTCTATAAATATGTCGGAAATTATAGAGACCGTTATCAGAAAGTAGTTCTAGAATTCTATAGTTTAGGTTAGGCTCGTTTTATAAAAAATTTGAACCGCTATTGAACGCAGAGAAAAAAAGTTATAACAAACACATTAGGACAAACATTATTTATTTATTAACCTTGGCACACAAAACAAATTGTAAACATGCGGTATAGTAATGATAATAATTCATTATGTATTACTGGCGTTTACCCGCGGCTCCACACGCATAAACTATTCGATCTGTTACTTGCAATTGAAATTCCGGGATTTTTAAAAATTCCCTGAGAAATCTCAAAATTTATAAAATATCATTATCTTCGCCGACGAAAAAAAGAATCTTTTCTGTACGTATAATAAAGCTTGACTAACATGTTGACAAGCTAAACAATACAAGAGTCGAATAAAGGTGTAATATTTACATGAAATTGCATAAATTATTAGATATAATACACATGACAATGTGCTATGGAAAGACGTGACTGTAAATGAGATATTATAGAAATAAAATCGTTTATTCGGTAGATTAAAAAGACACTTAAGTGTAAAAGGGTACATCAAAATGGTGATACTGGTCGTGTCTATGGGATAAGACTTCCATAGAAATGTTCTGGGTTTAATTGTATAATAAAGTACAAGCTCATTACAAGCAAATAGATTACAAGTTTTTTTTTTATTATAAATCGCTAATACTGTTGACTTATACTTTATTATGCAACTTGGGCCCGATTGCGTAACAAATTACACGCAAAAAGTATTAGTAAACTTCAATACAACATCGCCAACACTATTATCATGTACTTTGTCATGCAATCAGTAGCTGGTAACTTATTGTTAGTTCAATTTTAATCATTCAAAACCTACCTATTTAATTTTTCTCAAAATTATGCAATTTCTCAAGATAAAAAATAACCTATACTTGAAACGTTTAGGTAATTAACAAATTTTAAACAAACTTGAGCTACCAGATTCGGTAAATTCAAGGATTTTAAACATTTTACTTATTTATCACAGCAATACAAATTAGACTAGTGTTTTTCAATACAGAAATGTAAATGTTTAGATAGTTTAATATTGAAGACATCGATTGACGTTGTCTTCTTTACATTTAGTTAATACCTATCCAAACTAAGTATAGCTACATCCTGTACAGAGTCCTGTACTATTTTGCCTAAGTCGGTTGATTACTTTGAAAGTGAAACAATTCAAAACAAACTGACATTCAAATTTATAATTTAAAGTTAGGATTCTTTTAATTCATATTAATGTTATGAATGTGAAAGATTGTGTGTTTGTTTAAAAACGACTTGAAGGGTTGGGATAAAATTCGTTGTGAAGGTTTAGACAGGCGGTAGCGTGTCAAGCCAAGTCCTACTCGTAGCTAGCAGAAATAACCTAGTTGAATATCAGGAATCCCTGTTATAATTCCGTGAGTCACAGACGGTTCTGACAGAATATCAGCGCTGCAGGCGTCTAACGCCTCAGCATTATGCTGAGTCAGCGGCCGTTTCACTTTAGCTGGGACACACAAAATCGTGTATTTTTATTTTTGTATTTATTTGTGTTTGCTGTTTATTGTTATTTTTTGGTGTATTTGTTTGTTGTTGTGAATCTGAACAAATGTCTCCTTTCTTTCTGTTTGTTTGTTTGTTACCCCATCACATCTAAACCGCTAAACCTATCTAGTTGAAATTCGGTGTACAGAATAGTCCCGGGGAAAGACAAGAATAGTATTTATCCCGAAAATCCCCGAAAATTACATAAATCCCGCGGGATTGCAATAACCTAATACAATAAGTAAGCACTAGTCGTTACCGGCGACTCCATCCTCGCGGAATTCGTTAATCGCTATCCCGTGGGAACTCTATAATTTTCCGGGATAAGAACTAACCTATGTCCTTCTGCAGTACTCAAACTATCTTTATATCGAACTTCATTTAAATCGGTTCAGTGGTTTAGATGACTGTGATGAAAAAACAAATAGACATACAAATTTTCGCTTTTATAATATTAGGGGGATTATAAGGCTTCCTTTTTTTAACGTGAGCGTTATGGGAACCCTGTGACTGAAAAATATTTTAAACAAGATTTTCTTATTATAATTTTATTTTAATATTAGTTTTAATTTTGGTTTAATTCTTAAAAAATTACGTGTCTTAATTGTAAGTAATAAATAAATTATTATTTATAGGCAAATTTTTATTACTGTATTTCAAATTTACGTCGCATTTTCTGTGATCATTCATAAAAATTTAGACTTAACAAAAAAAAAATACTAGCTCGTTATTACGTCGAATTTCATGTGGATTGAAGATGCAAAAATACAAGCAGCAGAGCAAAAGAAAAAAAAAGTACTTACTAGGTCTTATATTGTCCTCACTGACGACACCCATTTTTGATATAGTTATTTTTGAATTCACAACAATAGCCCAAGTTCAGTTACGTGGATTTGATAGCGCGTATCATAATCCTAGGTAACGCGAGTGTCAGTCACTCGGGCGACACTACTTGTGATCGCTTAGAGATGTATCGCAGCGCCTTGTTCGGAACAAAGTGCTGTGGAGTCGTCTTAGCACCAAATCAATGTTTTTAAGAGATTCTAAACAATTTCTAATCGATTCGTCAATTAGATTATCAGAAAACATTAGACATACGGGTTTTTTATTTTATCAACAAACAAAAACTGGTGAAGATGTACCTAGTCTTAACTAGGTACATCAATTAGCTAAGTGTGACATCACGTCATGTGACACTTTTTTACACAACATAACTTTTTTAGCATAACGTATCGCCCCAAATTTAGAACTTTGACGCGTTTTATCTTAGTAATTTTTTGTTTGTTTGACAAAAAAATAAATACAAATACATCCCATCTCACTTATTTTATAATTGCGAATTTTTGTAAGCAAGGCTCGGAAACGGTTTATAAAATAGCGGTAAATACCGGTTTATTTCGGTTTAACTCCAAACTTTCATTAGAACGCGATCGTTCTTAAGAACTTAACTTTAACCTTAGTAAACCGGTTCATTCGACGAGTGGCAGCTGACCGGCTGGCGGCGGGCGACGACGTTTATCCTGCGCCGGAATAAACCGGTTTTTATTGCTCTTAACCGGTTAATCTCACAAGAACTTTAAGGAAATATTCCCTTAAAAACCGGTTTTAAAATTACGGTTTCGCGAACGAAACCAAAATGAAAAGGTTTTGCGCCAAGTACATGATAACGGTTTGGAAATTCAAACGGTATCCGAGCCTTGCCTACTATATAATACTGTAACTGGAACTACGGCCCAAGCCCTGTTATCTTGAGAGGAGGCCTGTGCCCAGCAGTGGGACGTATTTAGGTTGGGATGATGATGATGAATCAAACTAACGGAATAATTATAACAATATTTTTTTCACACCTCTCCTTCAGAAAAGTAACTTTTCCTCCCTAGCGAGAAAAGTGCAACTTTTCCGTTCAAGGCTTTTCTTAATGTTTTATTGCAATTGCCACTATTTGAAGTTGATAATTGTACAGCCAAGCCATTTTCTATGCTGGTCGTTTTTTAAAATATATAGAATATATATTTTTTTCCAATTTCTTAATGCTTGGTGTGAAAAGTTGTATGAGCCACTCGGGAGCAAAATTATTTTCATCTTGGGCGATAACACTTGAATCCCTCATTACGCTCAGGATTCTACTTTAGAATCCCTCGCTACGCTTAGGATTCTATTGTAGAATCCGTCGCTACATTCTGAATTCAATGCTCGCCCTCGCCGTAAATACACCATTTTGCTCCCTTGTGACACAAATAACTATTACTAATTACCACTTAAAGACAAAAGGGATAATCAAACTTATGCAGTTTAACATTCCACTAATCTTTTTACGCAGTTAGTGACTTTTCCTTGCACCCGATGAAATGCGAAAGTAAATATGTTTATCTTTCTATTACCTCACGCTTACACTACATAAACGATGTAGAAAATTTGGTATGGAGTTGATTTTAGACCCTTAAAACGCCAAAGGATAGTTTTTGTCCGTATAAACTACATAGTTCCCGCGAGCGAAATAAATTTTTCGCAAACGGAACTGCGTTCAAAAGTTAGTTTAATAAATAAATATTTTGAATTTTGTTATTGTTTATTTTCATTGCTAATGTTGCAAAATAATATAAATTAATGACCGAAGAGCTGGCAGCTTCCTCGGAGAAAGAATTAGCCTAGCTATTCAAAGAGGAAACGCTGCCAGCATCTTCGGGACCTTGCCTTAGGGGTACTCTTTAGACAATTTGTTTTAGTTTTAGGTTAAATTTTTCATTTAAGTAAGTTTTTTTTATATTTTATGTAGGTAAGTTTAGATAAGTTATTTTTAGGATATTTTTTAGATCTTATTGTACCTAATATCCTGTGAAACAAAATAAGTGTGTTTAATGTTAGTAAAAAAATTTTTGGAGTACCTCCCATAGACGTAAAAAAAATTACTTTCTTACTAAAATTAAGTGTAAAACTTAGAAGCAAATTTCATGTAAAACCCATTAAAATATTTATTTTGTTTTTTAAAAACAATATCTTTGCGAAGTCCAAACCCGTATCCTTTCGCTACCTGATCTGACCTTGGTTTTATAATTATAATTGAATTGGACAAAAAAACTTCACTTTTGTGTCGCATGCGACATTCGTATAAGGAAAATACTAGTTTCGAGCCAGCCACACCAAAAAGCAAACAGTTTGTTAAATAAACTCGTTTTTAGGGTTCCGTAGTCAACTAGGAACCTGTATAGTTTCGCCATGTCTCTCCGTCTGTTTGTCTGTCTTTCCGCAGCTATGCTCAGAGACAGTTAGTACTAGAAAGCTGTAATTTGGCATGAATCTACATAACAGTCAAACTAGTTTTTTACTTTATCACTTTGACAGCGTGACTGATATGAGTCATCATCATCATCATCATGTCAGCCGAAAGACGTCCACTGCTGGACAAGGCCTCCCCCAAGGCTCTCCACTCAGACCGGTCTTGTGCTTTCCGCATCCACCGCGATCCCGCGATCTTAAGAGAAGTCTCTTCGTTCCATTCTCCAACGTAGTCCCGGTCTCATTTGAAAACTACGCAAAAGAAGTACATGAAATATTGTAAGTATGGAGTAGACGTAATTATCTATGCCTGTGGTTTTTTTAATTTTCACATAAATATGTAATATCAGAATTACAGGAGCTCAAAAGTCGACAAAAAAAGATGTCAATTTTGCACGAGAATTACAGACTATTTGAGCATTTTTACAAAAATCGAAAAACCACAGGCATAGAAAATATAATGAAGATCTTGACAGTAAGATATCATTGATTTCTGTGCTATACTTTTCGTATAATATGAGTCATCATCAAAGAGGAGAGGACAACGAAACCCAAAATTCAACCGCCCAAATCTTGAAAGCCATCTCGATATACATTATACATTACCGGGAAGCGGAGAAGCGGGAGGGATGTGTATGGGGGGGGAACGGCTGCGAGCGCTTATGTCACGAGCGATAAGGACAGCAATATCGCAAACGAATTCTTACCGTGTGGCTGGCAGGGAAACTTCTCTTAACCAGGTCGTCGCTCTAATGGCGTCCGCGGACAAGGAGACGAGCTGTCAGGTAGGCCTCTAACAAGTCGGAGCGACGACCTGATGAAAAAATATACTGTTTTGGAAATAAATTACTGAAATTATAAGAGAAAAATAATTACGTTACATTATGGCATATAAAATTCGGGCAAACTAATAGAAAACTAAGATGAAATCATATGTTTTTATCTCTGATCGTGCAAAAAAAAACGGCAGGCAATTGACAACTAAATATATAATATAAATATCACGGGACAATTCACACCAATTGACCTAGTCCCAAAGTAAGCTTAGCAAAGCTTGTGTTATGGGTACTAAGCAACGGATAAACATAATTATAAAGATAAGATTCATACTTAAAATACATATTAAACACCCAAGACCCGAGAACAAACATTCGTATTTTTCATACAAATATCTGCCCCGACACGGGAATCGAACCCGGGACCTCAAGCTTCGTAGTCAGGGTCTCTAACCACTAGGCCATCTGGTCGTCTACAACTATTTCTTATTTTAGCTCCACGTACAAAATTCTATGGACTGGTTGCTTTTAACATTTAATTTCATTTTATTACCAATCTTGTAAGGTAACAAAAGACCCCAAGATTATAATAACAAAAAAAATATTAATTATTCACTGATATATGTTTGAACAATGAACAAGTGCATGGCTTGAATGTGATTCATATGAAATATGTTTATAATTACTTACAGTTTCTCTGTTTGAATGATGGAGTTGAAAATATTCTCAATAATAATATGTTTAATGAATACATTCAAAGGTTTGTTTTTGTTGCTCGCAACTTTGTCTTTTTGTTTGTCAACTTTTTAATGATATAAAGTATCCTTTGTCGACCTGGAAAAGTAAAGCTTTCTAATATAAAAAAAAGAAACCACTTTTATAATTTTAGACTGTTCCCAAGGACAAAACTGTTGAAACCTCTTTATACTGGCCATCAGATATTGTGTTTTGCTTGACATTGATTTAAATTTGTTGATAGACTTCAATAAAAATTTGGTTCTGAGAATATTTGTTTTTTTAGGTTATGGGAATTTTACAAATATTCCTTTTGTAAGCAATATTCTTCTATTTTTGGGATCAGTTTTACCTTTTAATTTGTGTTTTGCAAATATGAGTGTCCAAAAATTGGATCGCTTTAATATTGAAAAGCTACGCGGTCTCGAAAACTGGTTGGTATGGAAATTCGATATAAACCTTCAACTAACTATGCATAAATTGCAAGATGTTGTAAAAGGCGTCGAAACTGTTCCTGTACCCCTGAAGAAAGACGTGTCGGCTGACGAAACTGCAAGTTATCAAAGGAAACTCACCCAGTATGAAGAACGCGACGCATTACTCCAATGTATCATCGGCTGTAGCGTCTCCGCAGAACCTAAACGCCATATACTCACTGCTAAATCCAGTAAGGAAATGTGGGATATACTTCACTCAGTATACGAGCAGAAGAATGATAGAAGACTAGACTTGTTGTATTGCCAGCTGTTCACCTACACTAAAGATGAAGCTGACGACATTGCCACGCACGTCTCTAAGCTGCAGGCATTATGGCAACAACTCAATGACGAATTAAAGGAAGAAGGATCTCTCCCGCAATCATTGTTGATGAACAGGATTCTTAACACATTGCCTTCAGCATATCTTGAGTTTAAGAATGCTTGGGAGTCTGTACCTAAGGAGAACAGAAGTATTTCTACTCTTATGGAGCGTCTTCGTCTTCACGAACAACGTCTCGGAGACTTAGATACTAAACCTTCTACTTCCACTTTTACGTCTGAAAATGCTCTTTTATCAAATAAGAAGAAAGACAAAGTCAAGTGTTCACATTGCAACAAAATTGGACATACTCACAAACAATGTTTTTTGCTGAAGAAGCTTAAGAAGCGGAATAAGAGTAACGAAGCCATTCCGAATGATGGTGATGCATTCCTATCTCGACTTTATAACTCAAATTCAGATTGGATAGTTGACTCAGGAGCATCTCACCATATCACTTTAAGCGCCAACTGGTTCAGAAGCTACACACCTTTCGATAACCCAAGAGCTTTACGACTGGGAGATGATCGAAATATGTACGCATATGGCCAAGGAGTTATTGATGTTGAAATGTCGGTACAAGGTAAATGGAAACGTGCTCATCTGAATAATGTTTTGTATGTACCTCAAGCAGGACAAAATCTATTCTCATCTGGTTCAGCACTGGACCATGGATATATAGAGATAGCTGACAAGGATAAGCGTATCTTCAAAAATAAGAGCGGCCAAGTCAAAGCTGTCAGTATCAGAGATGGTAATCTATATAAACTTATGATGAGAGTGAGGACTATTAATGCTTGTGTTGTCAAAGAAGGAAAAAGCCTACAGATTTGGCATAAGAGACTCTGTCACCAAAACAAGAGACAGGTCAAGGATTTTTTATCCACTAAAGAAAATTCATTCGCACCATATAGCGATGCTGACTACGCCAGAGATGAAGACAGAAGAAAGTCGACTTCTGGTTACGTATGTCTGGCCGCAGGGGGAGCGATGTCCTGGTCTTCAAAGACACAGAGATGTGTGACTCTTTCAACCACTGAGGCGGAATTTGTGGCGGCCAGCCTTGCAGCCCAGACGGTTATATGGCTCAATCGGCTTTACAAGGAAGTTCGAGGAATCGAAGTCATACCTACTGTTTATGTGGATAACCAAAGTGCTATCAAGCTTGTCAAGAACCCAGTGTTTCATTTTAAGACAAAGCACATAGATACGCGCTATAAGTTTTTGCGAGAGTTGCATCAGGAGAAAAAGGTCAATGTCCTTTACGTACCTTCTAAAGAACAAGTAGCAGATACGTTTACGAAAGCCCTACCAAAGGAAAGCTTTCTCAAAGCACGAGCCTCACTAGGACTGGTGATTAGGCCTGATCTGATGCAGGGGGAGTGTTGAAACCTCTTTATACTGGCCATCAGATATTGTGTTTTGCTTGACATTGATTTAAATTTGTTGATAGACTTCAATAAAAATTTGGTTCTGAGAATATTTGTTTTATTAAACAGGCACAAAATATGCTATTTCACTACGTTACTTGTTTTATTATACCTAAAAGTATGACGGCTTATACAATTTGTAGGTAGTACTACAAAAATACTTTTCATTTCTCATGCTCATAAAGTTCGTGTTTATGCTGTAACTAGGCGACATAAAATGACTTTTTATGCTCTAGTGCATAAAATAAAATCTTCGTCTAAGGCCAACTTAAGACCAAGGTAGTCAGCAGTCGTTATACAAAAAAAAAGTTTTTACTTATTTTTTGATTTTTTTTTAATTTATATTAAACCAATAATCAACCAAACTAATTACATTAAATGAATAAAATTAAAAAAATATGTAATTAGTATAATAATGTATAAAAAATAAAAGGTACACAGAAAGAGAATTACTGTTTCCACTGTTGCTGTTTCATTTCCTAGCAATCTTAGTGAAAAGCAGAGTGCAAATCTCGACCATTGAACCCATTTTCCCCTCGAGGTGTCTATATCAACGTCTTGGATGAAATAGCTCGTTTTATGCTCTTGTTGTACAATCTACTATATCTATAAAATATTTTTTACAGAACAACATTCAACAGTTTTTACTAACCAGAGATGTCACGGTGGGCTTAGAAAAACGGCAAAAAAACGTAAGTAGTGACTTTGACCCATGTTCTATTGACTGCAGCTACAACAATATCACGATTGTATCATCTTTGGATAAAAACTTTATTAGCAAACCAATATTACTTATTTACGTTTGTTTGAAGCGTTAGAAATACGTTTTTTTTTTTTCTATTTCATTTGATTATTTAATTATCAATACGTTTAATCGAATGAAGATATCTTTTAAGCTACCTTTGTGTATGTGTGTGTGTGTGTGTGTGTGTGTGTGTGTGTGTGTGTGTGTGTGAGTGTGTGTGAAACGAAATAAAATTTATTTCATTTCACACTTTATAAGTCGTGCGAATATTAAGAATTACTATACTAATAACAAAAATACTCTAATCTACATGTATCAATTTATTTACTTCCATTTTATTGTTAGGACCTTTTGCAAAAAGTATCGTCATTAATTATTATTAATTAAAGTTACTTATTAAATTTTAAAGTTATTAAATTATCAATTTTTAGATTAACGATTATTTATTTCATTGTGTGTGTGTGTGTGTGTGTGTGTGTGTGTGTGTGTGTGTGTGTGTGTGTGTGTGTTTGTGCGCGTGCGTGCGTGCGTGCGTGCGTGTGTGTGTGTGTGTGTGTATAATTACAGCGCAGAGGTAGGGGAGCTGCAAGAACATTCATTTGTTGCATAGAAGTATAGGCTTAGCTATCGTAAGGTCCCGGGTGAGCAAAGTAGTTAATTGTTCTGTTATTTGATATGAACTTCCGCAAAGGTAACGCCTGATTCAAATATTTAATGTTAAATTTTGCTCATGCCGGTAAAACAACATTGTAAAATACGTATCTGACATACTATTGGCAGAAACCATCAGCAAATACTTTAATTCAGATAAAAATAACTAACGGCTATATACTCGTATAACTTTAATACTTTTTATAACGGAAGCGCTCTTTGTCTTATTATATTTGTATTTACGAAAATATTATAGATACACTAGCGTTTACTTACGGCTTCGCCCGCGTGAATCATTAGATACAGCAGTTGTATTGAAATTCCGGAATTTTATTAAATTCTCGTGGGAATTCCCTAAAATTACATCGTGGTTTTCATTGACGTTAAATTAAAACACCAATGCCAAATTTCATGACACTAAGCCCAGCGGTTGTTATGTCGAGATTTTATTCATATCCCGTGGGAATATTGGGATAAAAAGTATTCTATGTTTTAATCCAGGTTATAAACTAACTTTTTTCCAAATTACAGCCAAATCCGTCCAGCCGTTTCAGCGTGAAGAAGTAACAAACATACTCGCTCACTCACTCACAAACTTTCACAATTATAATATTAAGTAGGGTAGAATTTTTGTGAGAAAATCATTTACACAAGATGACAGGTGAGAGGTAGATCCCTTCGTAGTAGGATAAAGGGTCCATACGGCTCACTTAATTTGTTGATAGTGCGCTTTATGACGTAAATAATCCAAAATACAATATTTTAATGTCAAACTGCTTGTCACTTTTTACAAAATATTGTTTTACCGATGCAGAGACATTTAAATTATTGAGGAGAGTTGGTGCTGATGGGACCTAATTGAAAGGGAACGCATCTGAATATCGAATGTAAAAATATCGAATGGGCCAAAATATCGAAAGGTTTATTTTCGGAAACCGTAAACTTCTCAGGATTCATTAAATAGGCATCGTATAGAACCCCTTAGGTTAGGTTAGATTTATAACAATCCAAAAAAAAAAGTCTTAAGAAATATATTTTTTCGATATTATGACCCATTCGATAATTTAATACATTCGGTATTTTAACATTCGATATTTAGATACGTACCCAATTAAAAGCATTCCTAGACAAACGCAAAAATAAAATTCAAATCGGTTCATAAACGACGGAACTAACACGAAGGTAACAAACAAAATAATACAACCGAATTGTCGAACGGCTTGCCGTGGCATTATGCTAAGTGGGGACCTATTTAGCGTCATGTATGTCTTTATTTGTTATATGTTTATTTCTATGTTTGTTTATTCTTTCTTATTGACAACCTTCTCCTTTTTTTGAAGTCGGTTGAAAAATAACAGAATAATCTATAGTTTTTCTTTTTCCACACCACATGCACTGATAAATGAATTTATCAATAGGAAAGGTTATCCTCTCAGAGGGGCGACTATTATCTTTACCCTCGAGATATACTATCAAAACAAACAGCTTGAAGAATCATAGATGTGCTCCTTATTACGTAAAGCACAAGAGTTAATTTCCGGCAAATTGTTTTTATTAATGTAATGTAAGTTGTCGCTGATATTATGTTTTCACAAATTGGTTTAACCTAACGTTTTACAGGATCATCATCATCATCATCATCATCATCATCATCATCATGTCAGCCGAATGCTGGACATAGGCCTCCCCCAAGGCTCTCCACTCACAGGTTTACACACAGGTCTTACAGGATGATATGACAAAAAAAAAATTCCGTTTAATATTTTTTTATATTTGATATTGTTGAACTAAGCCGTGATCGCCTTTTGTTTGTTTTGCCGTTTCTCAAGCAGGGTTAATAAAGGATAATTTTTATCCCGGAAAATTGCGTAGCTCCCGTGGGATAGCGATAAACCAGACGCAGACGAAGACTACTTTTGTGTTCCCTAAAAGTTTATGGAAATCAGAAATAACACGTTTTCTCTCTTTTCTCTTCTTCTTCAGCCCATAGCCACCCAATGCTGAGTGTAGGCATCCTGCATTGCACGCCACTCATCTCGGTCCAGTGCTCTCCTCATCCAGCACCTTCCCGCCACTCTGACCAGGTCGTCGGTCCACCTCATCTCCTGTCTACCAACGTGTCTCCGCCCGGTTCTGGGTCCCCACTCCATCACGGCCAGGGTAAATATTCGAGCGTTTCAACCGGTCAGTTAAACGTCATTACCATCTCACGTTTATTAGCACAACGAAAGCAGAAGCTAGAAAAATTTAGATTACGCAAGATTAAGGATCGTTATTGTATTTAATTGTGACAAAAAAATAACCACGAGCATTACTTCTTTCAATAGTTATTGCCGAAACGGTAATGACGAAAAAAAACGCCGCAAAAACGCTGAATATCTACCCGCCAACACGTTTCATACTGGGTGGAATAGATTGTAAAACAACTCAATCATTTCGTGTAATAATTTATTATGAAACATCATTATATTACAAAAATCAACAGTCATACAACAATTAATTATAATTATTATAACTAGCTTAATAACGTGAGGTTTTTATCAGGTTCGCTGAACCTTTAACATTGTCATAACTGAGAGATACAAAAAAGTTTGTATATTTCATTTGCTTCAATCTGTCAAAATGATTTGATTGTTGGCAACAAAAAAAGGAAATTCCGTCCGAATTAATTAGAATGACTTCGTTATAACCTAGCGTTTAGCTATCCTTTTCCTGGCACTTATACTGAAGTATTATTGAGTCATATACAGGGTGTGACCTGTAACACGGGCAAATTTATTTATTTATTTATTAAAATAACTAAAACATAGATCGTACAGTCGATTTCACAAACTGATGAGCAAAATTTTATGACCTCGACTGTACTTGTCAAACCGAACAACATTAGTTCAGCTACTTTTGAAAATAATTAGTTTTTTTTTAATTTTTATTACACAATACAGTTTATTCGAAGAATCAATGTAAAGCAAATGTAATGTATGTATGTAATGTATGTATGTAATGTGTATGTAATGTTTGATACGTGTAGCGTGACAAGCGACATCAATTGGGTTCTAGGATAGCGTACATTGAATTTACGATTAAACTTTGTTAGAAAAAAAAGTTGAGTTTTGATTTTGTTTAAGTGGGACCATGTTGATCTAATCACCGGTGATCTACAGAGCCTCTGTTTTTAGTATTATCCCTGGTTCTGGGCCACACACTGTAGAATGGAACGATTTTATAAAACGATAACTAACTTAAAAATACTTAACTTATATAACTTTTAGTACCTATGAACATTTATGAACCTCGAGATCTTTATACAAGGTGACCTTAGCTTCTGGACAAATAATGAAACAATGGATAAGACTGATACTTAGCATAGTTATTTGCTTAATTAGACAAGAAAAAAATCTATGAAATCAGATCATCCTAATACACAGGCAGTTTTTCGGTAAATATTGGACTGATTATGATACTTTGCAGTTTGGTTTTAAATATCTTGCTAAGCTACTAGTATTCGTATTTGTACAGAGGCTAAGGTCACCCAGTATTGTTTTTAATTTACCTGTATACTCATTAATGTATGACTGTATGTGTTCTTAAAATAAATAAATAAACAAATATGCACAAGAGTGCATGCGGTACAATTATAATGCATTAAAATTTCATGCTCACGGTCTCTCATTTCTTAAATATGCAACTGGAAACTGATAGTGGCAGAACTACCTATTTACGCTCAGTTTCATTCGCCCTGCTGGTGTTTTTTACAAACATCAGAGTCGCAAATGAAATGTATAAACTTTCGCAGAAACGCTCAACTAACTTCTCGTACGCATTTCAGTTGGAAGCACTGGCACATACATTGCAATTGAGAAGTTTATGAAAACGCAAATATATATTTTTGTGAAACTACCGTCAGACTCGCTTGTATTAAATGATATTGTAACGGATAACTCACGTCTTAAGTGCGTTTATACCTGCTGAGCTGCCAACTTTGCATTTTTGTTTGTTTTTCTCGATTAGTCGATTAGAAGTGAATAAGGGCTACGAAATAGCCCGAAATATGTCGAGCTAAACGCGATTTAAGACGTGAGTTGTCTGTTGAAATATCATTTAATACCCTTTTTATCTTTATCAGTCTCGAACTAAATGCTTCTCTCTTAATAAGTTTAGATTATTTTTTTCCAATTGAATTATTTGTTTACGTTGCTTTTTCAGTTTTTTTGTCTGGAGCCCCATCTGAAACAAATAATAAATATTAAAATAATGATGAGCAAGATCGAGGCGTGTTAGTATTGTATAGTATTTGTGATATTATGACCCAGATTGTAGTTAATTTGTAGAGTACCATATGTCTAAAGAAAAAAACCGGCCAAGAGCAAGTCGGACACGCCTGAAATAAGGTTCCGATGCCATCACGAAAAAATTAAGTAATAATTATGTATTCTTATAGTGTGGAGGTGGAGGAACTGCATGAACTCGCATATCTTGCATAAACTTAGCTATCATAGGTCGCGGATGAGCAAAGAAATTCTTACAGTTCATTGATATGCCTCCGCAAGTAAAGCCTGATTCAATAAACAATAAGCTTCTCTCATCACCATTCTCACCAGCTATTTCTATTAAAATACGACACGAAAATCATTTCAGAAAATCTTATTATGAATATCGCTGAGAATAGCGGCTCATTTAGTAAAGGTGCTACATGTAAGAGCGTTTCTGAGTTCCATTAGCTTCAATGTTATGCATTGTATACAGGCCTTTCGGCGGGAAAGGGAGTAGGATGGGCTTACATTGAGAACGATTACTTTAAAGATCCTTATTAAGAAAGAAAGAATAAAAGAAAAAAAATACTGCCACATTTATTCCCTTAATCTTTCCTTTCCTGCTGGGATTGATATCATCATCATCATCAGCCGGAAGACGTCCACTGCTGAACAAAGACCTCCCCCCTAGAACGCCACAATGAACGACAACTCGCCACTACTCTCCTACTAACTCTATGAGGTTAAAGTGGTACTATTGATATAAGAATTGTCGATGTTTTTATTTGGTCAAACTCTTACAACACTTCGTTCCTGCTAGGAAAATATCTAAGTATAATCATCATCATCATCATACCAGGCAGCCATAATACATTCACTATTAGACGTAAGTATACTAGATACTTATAAACACACGAAATTTACCGAGAAATCAAGTTACTAGGATAATAATATTATTGGCATTTAGCCGATGCTGTCTAATTTTATCACATCGAAATATAGGTCGCATGCCTTATAAATATTATCATTCGATATGTAATAAGGAAAATTGTCAGTTCGCATGTTTGACCTTTTGCGGCATACGACGTATGGTGTCGTGACAAGAATAATAAATACATACGAGTACAAACAAATTCGGGGAATACCGGCTGGTCAAGCCATCGTTTTGCTTGTTGCACGTTTGGTTTGAAGTTTGACCGCGTCAACTGTCAATGTCAAAGCCATGTCAGTTATAAAGCGCTTCTGTTAGTAGAGCCTGACTAGAGATTCGATTCGATTTGTGGCATTCGAACATGGAGGATGTAGTCAATATCTAATTTTGCTATTTCTGTTTCTTTGGCTAGTTGAAGTATAATTTTAATAGTGTTTTATGCGGCGATTAACCTTAACAGTGAACAGTGATAACAAAATTCTATATTGCTCTCGTGACATTTTTTAATGCGCTAGATGTTTCCACGTGGTTTCTGGAATTTAACTATCAAGTTGCAAAAACTACAATCACCGTACAACGTCCCTCTCAAAGAGAGTACTTTGACACTGGCGAAATTGTCCTATCAATTAGGACAGAAAGCCATATTTTAAAAGAGAAGAAGATGGTAGCGCTGACTATAAAACTCACCAGTTGGCGCCACTGTAGACAAAGGTCCTGCTTGAAGTATAGTGGTTAGGTTAGGTTAGTTTAGGCCTCATGAGGAAGCTCAAGGTCAGTCGGGGGGCAGATATCCGCAGTAGAACTAATGTTACCGACATAGCCCGAAGAATTGCGAAACTGAAGTGGCAGTGGGCTGGTCATATTGCTCATAGGACTGATGGCCGATGGGTCAGAAGGTTCTCGAATGGCGTCCGCGGATCGGGAGACGAGCTATTGGTAGGCCTCCAAACAAGATGGAGCGACGATCTGGTTAAGATCGCGGGATCGCGTTGTATGCGAAAAGCACAAGAGCGGTCTGAGTGGAGGGCTTTGGGGGAGGCGTATGTCCAGCAGTGGACGTCTTTCAGCTGACAAAATGATGATGATTTTTATACAATTTATTAACCACTCACCAGCACAATTTTCTATAGAATCCGTTGCTATTGGCTCGTTCCACGACTGCTTCACGCTCGTCCCAAATATCAAATAGACAGAGTTGCAGAAAATATAAATACACGACGACAGGTAGAAGACCTTGCGCCATTCCCCTGCATCAGTCTGAAAATAATATGGAAATAAAAGGCAATGCAATGTAACTTTTAATTTTCGTTTCAACTGCCTGTTTGTATCTACTATTATGAACATCCGAGTGCTCGACATCCAATAGAGGGAAACCTACTCTCATCTCTATTGCTAGTGACATAATGATTAAACATGCTAACTATTGGGGAGTGGTTAGGAAATTTCTTCAAGCTTGTTAACTCCGCGTAGCAAACTTTCCATTCGCATTTTTCTTCACTCGAATTTGTTTTCGTTCGCGTTTTTCCCCATTATTAATTTACTCCACACGTATTTATCCCTTACATGATTTTTCCATTCACATATTTTACCACACAAACGGAGAGCTACATAGGTTAGGTTAGTTCCGTTTAGTTAGTTCATTAGTTCAGGTTAGTCTGCTCAGAAAAAGGAGCTCCGCAAAGTGGGGCTCCGTCGGTATAAGGCGTAATGAGTTGTCCATTGAGAAAAAAATGGTAAAACATGCGAATGGTTAAAAATCCCGTAAAAAAAATAAACTGTTGATAATTAAATATAGTGAGAAAATATGCAAATGTAAAAATCACGTATGGATCAAGAACGGGGATAAACGCGAACAAAAATAAATTCAAATGGGGAAAAATGCGAATGAAAAGTTTGCTGCGCGGAGTTAACGAGTTTGGGGAAACGATCTAATTACTCCTACTGGGACAGTAACGAGCACTCGTACGTTTACACTATCTACTGTAGTAGTCGAGATCAGTGTTAAGTAATACCACCACTTTGTCTGTCCTAGATTTGCAAATCCTTCAATCGTAACTTTTGCGAATAGCAAATAATTTTTGCGAAACATTGCTATCACATGTTCGATAGTTAATTGATTGAGGCGTATCTTTACTTTGCGGCGGTAAATCATCCACGTCAATAAATTAAAACCTTATCACTGCTCCTGTTATTTTATTACAAGCTTTAATTTAGTTTCACCTGACCCGTTATCCTGTCTGTTTGTCTGCCTGTAATCAATCTTGCAAGTTAAATTCGACTAACTTCCAGTAGTTGGATTGACTTACCCCCTTATTCATAAACGACAATCAAACCTATTTTAGTTAAAATGCCGCTAAAATTCGTTTGTCCTTATCTGTCACTTCGACATTTTTATTTGTTAGACAGGGACAAAGCATTTGTTAGTTAACATAGGCTTGTTAAGTTTTATGAATAAGGGGGTTAAACTTTGGTATACTTAAGTAAATTACGTGACAATACTATAATCTCGTAATAATATCCTAGTAGTCCGGCCAGGATTATTTCCACAAGACGGAACTCTTCAACGGTTAATGGCATTGTGCTATGCGAATGGTGCAGCTATTCTGAAGTATCAATCGAACATACATTCCTTCAATACGATTTTTTATGTCCCTTTATGGTACCACAGGCAGTGAGTGTTTGACATTAGGGCAGTTCCTTACCTCGTCTTTGATAATAGCACCAGCTGCCAGAGGGGCAACGATGGACGTGAGATTGGCGATGCAGTTGGTGATCCCAAGCATGGTACCAGCAAAGTTGGGAGACATGTCCAGATGTACCAGCTGCGAGAAATAAAACATTTATTTTATCACACGATGACAGAAGACACGGGTCTTTGAGTTTATTGAAATTCATGTGCGAAGTTATAATAAAAAGCATATTATGCTCGAAATTTGCAGGTGGTAGGACCTTGTGCTAGGTCCGCCCGGATGGCTAAGCTACCACCATCTTGCACGCTAATCCTGCCATGAAAAAGCAGTGCTTACACTGTTGTGTTTCGGCGTGGAGAGTAAGACAGCCGGTGAAATTACTGGCACTTGAGGTATCCCATCTTAAGCTTCTAGGTTGGCAACGCATCTACAATACCCCTGGTGTTGCAGATGTTTATGTGCGGTAGTGATCTCTTACCATCAGGAGACATACTTGCTCATTTGCCATCCAGTCGAATAATAAAAAAAATGCCACAAGCAAAACACTGTGCCTGCGTGGTTACTACGGCGCAATCCTTATTGTTCTATGAGGGGGATTGTGGTCAGCAGTTGGAAGTATATTATGGTGGGATAATGATGATAAATAGCTTAAGTAGGCTAACTAGTGTTAGCTTACGATAATTCTTGATCGTTTAAATTAACCAAATACAGACGTTTATGAAAGTAGTAAGTAGTAGTAATAAAATAATACACAATACAATTTGTAAAGTTGCAATGTGTCTAGACTTTATCTTTCCAAGATTTATGTTGTTTGTAGAAACGAACAAAAACGAATCCAGAAACTCTGTATCTAACAAGAAAAATTCCACTTTATAAACACGATGTCGATTGCAACTTCTAAACTATAGTGTTGATGTGCTCTTTTGTGGTCTCGTAGCCACAATAGCCGATCTTATTAGGAAAGTCGCACACACCGCAAGTGAGAACCCCTTATAAATAAACCGCATATAGGTGGACTCTGCAAACGCAAGGTGCAACCAGTGCAAACTTTGTAACTCGGTAGAAAGCGTACAAATAGCTGGGTAAAATAAATAGTAAATAAAAATGTGTTTTCATTCGTAATTTCTTTTCTAAGTGCACTTTCGCTAGTACTGTTGGAAGTGAGATGGGTTACAGCTCTCAATCTCTGAGATATCGTTCGTTTTACTTCAAGTTTTTATTTAATTTGCCCTGTATTGGGTCAAATCTTGTAATTGGATTTATTAATTGGTCGAATTGACTTGAAATTTGGCCAGGATTGTCTCCGCAACGGTTGACACAGCCATTGGTTGAGGGGTTAACGGAACTGACTTAAAACTTGATACAGAAATGTAGTTTGAATGACAATGTAAGGACATACTATCAACAAAAAGTTCAGCAGGAAAGGCTTGCATTCAAAATATATGTTTTTTTTGTAACTCGTGAACTGTTGGGGAAGGAAACACTACCAATTGGATGCAACGTACCATGAAGCCAGTATAGTGCCCTGCGTTGAGGCCAACCACCATGGTCAGAAGGCCAACTGCGAGCGTGATGTTTCCTGCCGGTACGAATGCCAGGCCAATGAGGAATATCGCTGGACCAAAGTGACCTAGAAAAAGATGATAAACAACCATGTCAACATTTTGATTTACAATCAATAGAATAGGATCACCGGATATAAGTTAAGCATTAATGCAGAATATTTTAGAACGTACCTAGTTGGGTTGAGTTGATGTGAATCAGATTGTACTGCGTCAAAAGAGTAACTATATTTAAAAATACAATTAGAAAAACATTTACAGCGGTGGTTTGTCAAGCTAAACCAACCAACTGTTGAAATATTCCAGATACGTTTAAAGACACCTTTTATAGTTTTTCACTTTTGATTTCGATGACAGAAAATGTAGCTAATTTAAAAATTATATAAATATAATTAAGCTTTATTAACACATTAAGTTTTTTCTGCCGTGAACTCTTATATGTGGGAAAAAATCATATTGAAATTTTTACTATTTAATTTTGAAATTTGAAATATTTAAAAATTTAGAATGCGGGTAAATTGACTACAAAATCAGTGTTTAGGAAAATATTAAAGTAATAATAAAAAGCTCTACTATGCTATTAACAATGTAGGACAGGCAATACCACGAGCTTACAATCTCATGGGTAATTTCTGTCACAATTGACCTTTTTCCAGCCAGTCATTGTGTAGATAGGCATAAGCTAATCACCGGTTATAATGGCCCAACTTTTTAGAGAAGAAAAACTTTCATGTAAATTTATAACACAATATTTAGTAATCTTACCGATGCTGTTGCTTATTTTTCTAGTAACAGTTGCACTGAGCCACTCCTTTGCGAGAATGTAGTCGGACAGAAATCCAAAGGGAAAACTTAACACGTACATGGCGATGTAAGGAAGCGCTGACATCACTCCGTTCTGACAAAAGGTTACACAGAATGTTGAACAAAACATGTTTTAAAAATCTTAGATTACCTACGTAAAAAGACGTTCTGCTGATGGAACAAATAGTATTAATATTTCAAACATTAAGTCAAATATGCAAGGATTTTTACAAATATAGGAATAAAATGGAACAGGTTTTCAATAATTGCTAATACGCCCGATAACCAATGTGATATCAGAACGCTGTTATGATACCATTCCAAAGAGAACACAAGGATGAAAGAGGAAGTAATCATTCATTAAATATTTACTTTCACGGCTTCGCTCCGTCAATCATGGGTCCGGTAATTGAAGTGACATTCTAAAGGTTAACTAAATTTTTAGAAAATTCTTCTAATTACATCATTATCTTTATTTTGTTGTATGACGAAAACTCGTGTTTCATAATTTCTGTACGTGTGTGTCTCGGGATCGCAAGTTTGATTTTTGCAAAATTACAATTACTACATAAGGTGGTAGGACTACAGGTGGTAGGACCTTGTGTAAGGTCCGCCCGGATTGCTACCACCATCTTGCTCGCTAATCCTGTCGTGAAGCAGCGGTGCTTGCACTGTTGTGTTTCGGCGCGGAGAGTAAGACAGCCGGTGAAATTACTGGCACTTGAGGTATTCCAACTTAGGCCTCTAGGTTGGCAACGCATCTGCAATACCCCTGGTGTTGCAGATGTTTATGGGCGGTGGTGATCTCTTACCACCAGGGACCCACTTGCTCGTTTGCCTCCCAGTAGAATAAAATAAAAAATAAAAAACTTACAAAATAATCGCACTGGGCCCGCTTAGGAACTGTGGCCCAACTCCTCTCATTATCAGAGGAGGCCAGCAGTGGGACGTATAAAGGCTGAGATAGTGACGATGATGTAACGGTTGATGGTAATATCGAAACAAATACAATCAATTATTACCGCTTTTATGTCCACTCCCAGTACTTGGCTCATGTAACTTGGCATCTCAGTCATGAGGGTCCAGAAGCCCCAATGGTGGCCGCAATGCACCACGATGAGACTCAGGAAAGAAATGGAGGTGAACAAAGACTTCCATGGGGTCGCGAATGGCTGGAAGATAAAGATAAGTTAAGTAATATTTTGTTTTGCTGGTGTTTGTTGTATACTTCAACTTGTTAACATAAACAACAATGATTTTTATATGGAGTTTCATAGTGAATCTAGACTATTTCATCCACGGTTGACCGTGAAATCTAGTGGACATCCTTGAATATTTTTTGCTAAATAAATAGTTCAGTTGTAAGTTAAAGGGTCATACTGAAAACCAGCGCTGCGGCTTGCCGTGGAAACACACTGAGTATGGCCCTTTTGGCTTCTTTCGGCACAATGTCTTTTTCTTTTTCTTTCTTTTTTAGTATGTAACCAGATTGTCTTATTTTTAATTGTGTTTTTTTTTTTATTGTGAATTGTGAATTTATTCTTTCTTTCTTTCTCTCTGGCGCGGTCCGAAAGATAATCTTCAAAATATCAATTCCTGATTGGTTCAAGATAGACTTGCAAGAAATTATTAACATAATTTAGACTTCAAAATTAAACTCTTGTTACTGTATCATTTAAGTCACTTCAGCACAAAAGCACGAAATAATCTCACCTTATGTCCACCAACATGGCCCAAGGAATTCTGAATGTACAGTCTCTCCTTTTCACTTATCATTCTGGAAGTTTGAGGGGACGCTGCACCAATGAGGAGGTAGAGCACGGTCCATATGACCCCTAACGTGCCATTGGCGTAGAAGATGGATGGCCATCCCCAGTACTCTGCTAGAAATCCTGCTGACATGAGCTCAGCAGCTGTTCCTAATTGAGCTCCTGAAAATACGAGTGGATTTGTGATCGTACAGTTTAGATTTAGGAAGACATAGGCGCGAAGCTTCTTATAGAAAGAATTTCCAATATTTTTGACTAGGCATTATTGTTTATTCTACAAAGTTACAAATAATTTTACTTCTCAATCGCTACATTCTTGAGAGAAATTATAATGGTGGTCAGTTAGCAAACGTTCATGACGAGTTTCTGTCCAAAATTCATCTAAAACAGAAACTGAGTAGGTACCAAATGTAACCCCAAATAAATTGTAATTGTAAATGTAAATTTTACAGGTGGTAGGATCTTGTGCAAGGTCCACCCGGATTGCTACTACCATCTTGCTCGCTAATTCTGCTGTGAAGCAGCAATGCTTGCACTGTTGTGTTTTGGTGTGGAAAGTAAGATAGCCGGTGAAATTACTGGCACTTGAGGTATCCCATCTTAGGCCTCTAGGTTGGCAACGTATTTCCAATACCCCTGGTGTTGCAGATGTCTATGAGCGGTGGTGATCTCTTACCATCAGGAGACCCACTTGCTCGTTTGCCGTCCAGTCGAATAAAAAAAAGCACATAGTAAGTGTAAATAAAAAAAGTTGAAATATGCGTAGAATGAGTAGAATGTCTAGCAGAATTAAAATACATGGTTAAACAGTAATCTTCTTTCTCTTTTATACCTGCGTAAATGATGGTACTAAGTCGACTCTTCTCCTCTAAGGGCACCCATTTGCTGATCAGGTTGTGAGTGCACGGATAGAGAAACCCCTGAGTGAGACCTTGCAAGGCCCTGCATACACACACTAATTGCCAGCCACCCTAGAATACAAACAAAAACAATTACATAATAAATAATCCATATCCATACTAATATTGGGCAGAGCAAGAGCATTTATGCTCTTCCACGTCGAAATGGAGCAACGAATCGACGTGATTTTTTAAATAGTGATAGTTTATGGCCCAGAGAGTGACGTAGGCTATTTTCATCCCATAAAAATGCACAGTTCCCGAGGGAACGGCGCACGATAACCGAATTAGATGCGCGCGAAGCCGCGGGCAATTGCTAGTAATAATTAAATATCACGATTCATTATGACACTAATTGATCTAGTCCCAAGCCAAGCAAAGCTTGTGCTATAGATACTAAGCAATGGATAAGCAATCCAGGTGTGATCTGTAATATAAGCAAAAATTTAAAACAGATCATACTCTTCAAACTGAACAACATTAGTTCAGCAAATTTTAAAAATAATTAGTTTTTTATTTTTTATTACATTTTTAAGTTTATTCGCAGAAGCAATGTAAAGCAAAATGCTTGATGTTTGTAGCGTGACAGGCGACATCAGTTGAATTCTAGGATGGCGTACATTGATGGCAGTATTTAATTTGTATGAAAAAAGGAAAATTCAAAGACTCCATTATTTTTAAAAGTCGCTCAACTAATGTTGTTCAGTTTAACGAGGACGATATATGTTTTAATTTTTTGCTTATATTACAGGCCACACCCGGTAGATAAATACATACTAAACATCCAAGACTCGAGAACAAACATTCGTCGTATTCATCCAGCCCTCATGCTTCGAATATAGGTTCCCTAACCACTTGGCTATCCAGTCGTATATCTGAACTAGTTAGAGTGTTAACTTCATACTATATCTACCGGGGTAAAAACCGTGCACTTTGTATATGAGCGAAGCAATGTAATTCAAGTGCCACGTTTTATTTGTAGGTCTAAACTGGGTTTTATAACAGTCTAAAGTAAAAATTACTGAGAAAATAACAATATATCAAGGGTAAATCGCAACAAGCTTACTTTTTTGGCAATTTTGGTGGTAATTTTGAAATTAATACTTTTGAATAAAGTTAAGTTCTCAAATGAAACTAATCGGTATATTAAACAAGTTTACTAAATGGTCCAGTATTACACCAAGTAATTTAGGTGAAATTTAAATTTAAATTTTTTACATTACACCAAAATTTGCAAATGTCCACCATAATTTGAAAAAGCGTCACCGAAATTAGGTACTAGCCACCATAATTAAGAAACAGTGTGACTAATGGCATTTTAAATTGAAAATGACAAGATAAGGGTAAAAATATGTATCAAAAATGATTATTACAAAAATCTTATTCAAATAAAAGCGCCAATTAAATAGTAGGTACGTACTTTAATACCTGGTATTAAAATTAAAGATCACAATGAAGGAATTAGCCCTTCAATACAATTTCATCATCTTTTTGGATTATCATAACATAGGTATGTATATGTTTTTTTTTTGCTTATTGAGAGGTTTTTACATATTCTTCGGCTTTTTCAATTCTTCGCCTTAAATTAGATTGCTTTAATTTTATTTTTTCTTTCCCTTTCAGCTATCTGTTCTTTTTTTCTAGAATTTCTTTTTGAGACATTATTTTACTTTGTTCGCTAGATAAAAAGGAGCACTGTTTATAATAATATTTTTCAAGCGTTGGAAATTGAAACTAACAAAAAAAACATCCTTGTGTGTGCCAGACATAACCACACGGTAGGGTTTTGTAACCGTTAAAACAATTCAAAAGTAATTGACTTACAGAGGCCGTTATATTTTTTATTAAAATTATTCGTTAACAGGTATATTGTAGATCTGTTTCGAATTTTTAACAGTGATAGTAGTAACAGTGATATAGTAGATTAAAAGTTAAGGGGGTGGGCACTGGGCTCTTCAAAAGTGACTTTGACAGTTAATATCTAGCGGCTGGGGCTCTGAAGGTATATAGTTTATATGACATTTTTTACTGCATTTTAATAGCTCTATCAAATGATACCTTATTCAATAGAATATGGCAAAAAAAAAAACTATATTTCCTGTTATGGGAGGGGTTGCAAAAAAAATATTTTTTATTATTTAACTATATTCTTGTATGCGGGTAACAAGTATACGTCTTCACACAAAATTCCGTTAAAAATGATCCATAAATGAGCGAGAAAAGGGCTGCAAAATGCCAAACACAACCACCAAAAACACCAAAATTTGACCACCAAAACTGAAACGAGGAAGAAAATAAATCCTAAAAAAAATGCGGTTACATTTATAACCAAATACGATAAATTCAGTTAATAAGAAACTCAAAACACTCAAAATGCTTTTAAAAGACATGTTATAATCATACTCCTTACTATTTTTTGAAAAGCCACCATTATTACATTTTTTTTGACGCCCTTTGCACCAAAATTGGGTATTTACGTGATTGGCGGGAAACGAAGCGAGGAATGACACCAACGTTACCATTGGCTACAGCAGCGTAATCGGCAGGTACGCGGAGGCGCTATCTGATACTTTATGTGTCGTTTAGAAACGAGTAAGATCGAACTAAACTTTGACCACCAAAGTTTGGTTGCGCGCTCGGACGTTTGTTTATGGGATGATTCGGGGCACATTAATTGTACTTACAACGATGATATTTGGTTTTTGCACGCATTAACTAATTAAGAATATGCCTTGACTAAAATTAACCAGAGTTACCAAATGGTTTTTTTACAATTTGAGGATTTCAAAGTAAAAACGGATTCCGGACAGCCCACCAAGTATTGGAAAACGAGTTTTAAAATTTTGCTTCTGCCAGAGGAAGAGGAATATCAATAAATTATTAGGTGCTACAAATGGAGAATTATATAAACTATAGTATAAAAAATATAACAATGCTTAAAAACAAGTTATCAGTGGCATTATCCTATCCGCCGCGTCAAAATCGAGCCTGGAATATTCACCCTCAAGTGAATATTACCTATTTTGTCTATTATGTCTTTCAAACTTTATGTCATTTGATATTGATACAACTTACATAATAAGCGGCTGTCGGCAACAAGAGTGAGATGATAGAGTTGCAACCAATGCTGATGGTGATCAATATGCTCCCGCCGAACCTGTCAGCCAGCAGCCCTCCTGGAACCTGCAGGATCACGTAGCCCCAGAAGAAAGAGGAGAGGATCACGCTCTGGATCTTCATGCTCCAGTCGAAGGTCTAGGAAAGAATGGAGTGAATTAAAATGTGACTGATACTATTGCTTGTGTAGAAAAAGGCCACAAAAAAGGAAAACTAAAAAGTAAAAAATAATTATTCACTACCTAGCTGTTGCCCGCGACTTCATCTGCGAAGAATTCGTTTATCCCTATTTCGCGGGGACTATACTGATTTTCCGCAAAATCCCGCTAAGTTTAATACTTTAAAAAATACAACATATGGACTTTAGTTTCCTGTTAACCTTAGCGGTCCCCGACACCGACGACGCTTAGATAAAAAAAATATTACTAGGTACTTATACTAAATAAATTAACTTAGGCTAATTTTGCGGAAAATCAGCATAGTCCCCGCGAAATAGGGATAAACGAATTCTTCGCAGATGAAGTCGCGGGCAACATTTAGGTAGTGCATAATTATTTTTTACTTTTTAGTTGTCCTTCTTTGGCGCCTTTTTCGTTTTTTTTTGTTTATGTTATTTTGTCGGGGGTTTTTAAAAAAAATAATTTTAGTTTTTTTCCGGTTTTTTAAACTTTGGTATGTCATTTTTTTTAAAGTGTACTAGTGTCTTGAATATCCTGGCTGCAGCTCAGCTCGTGTTGCCACCATTGCATTGTATGCAGAATCAAGTACTGATCAAAACGAATCCAAACACGAAACATGTGCTATTATTTTTTATAGTGTTCTAGTGTGCTGGATATCCTGGCTGCAGCATCAGCTCATCCTGTTGCCACCATTGCATTGTATGTAGAATCAAAAACTGATCGAAACGAATCCAAACACGATTTATCTGTTATGGTTTTTAACCCCCGACGCAAAAAAAGGGGTGTTATAAGTTTGACCGCTATGTGTGTCTGTGTGTCTGTCTGTCTGTGTGTCTGTCTGTGGCACCGTAGCTCTTAAGCGGTTGGACTGATTTTAATGCGGTTTTTTAATTTGAAAGCTGGTTTTTTGGCGATGGTTCTTAGACATGTTTTATCAAAATCGGTTCAGCCGTTTCAAGATCATCAGCTCTTTTGGTCGCTGCGGTATTTACTTTAATTTCAAGCATATTTGGGACGTAAAATTTGAAACACCCATGTATGCTATATAACTATGCAAGATTATGCAATTCTCGGCCTGATGCTGCAGCCAGGATATCCAGAACACCAGTAGGTACACTCTTGATAAAACTTTAGCAGATATATCGTGTTTGGATTTGTTTCGATCAGTTTTTGATTCTATATACAATGCAATGATGGCAACAAGTTGAGCTGATGCTGCAGCCAAGATATCCAGCACACTTGAACACTATAAACAATAATAGCACATATGTCGTGTTTGGATTCGTTTTGATCAGTAATTGATTCTACATACAATGCAGTGGTGGCAACACGATGAGCTGATGCGGCAGCCAGGACATATCCAGCACACCAGTATACCTACTCTTCAAAAAAAAATAGCAGACATGTCGTGTTTGATTCCTTTTGATCAGTATTTGATTCTACATACAATGCAATGGTGACAACACGAGCTGAGCTGCAGCCAGGATATTCAATACACTAGTACACTTTAAAAAAAAAATATAACAAAGTTTAAAAAGCATGAAATAAAAAAACTAAAATTAAAAATTTGAAAAACCCCCGACAAAAAAACGCCAGCAAAAAGAAAAAAAGAAAGAAAAAAAAGGCGCCAAAAAGAACAACTAAAAAGTAAAGAATAATTATGCACTACCTAGCTATTGCCCGCGACTTCATCTGCGAAGAATTCGTTTATCCCTATCCCGCGGGGACTATGGTGATTTCCCGCAAAATTAGCCCAAGTTAATTTAGTATAAGTACCTAGTAATTTTATTTTATCTAAGCGTAGTCGGTGTCGGGGGACCGCTAAGGTTTATTTATTTATTTATTTATTTAACAGACACACCAACAAAGTACAGAGCTATTACATTTACCACTTAAGATCAACAGTCACTCTCCTAGCCCAGTACTTCAATGACAGGCATGCAACAACATTTACCATGAAAAATTAACGGACAATAAACAACATCAAATTAACAATACACAGCTAAAAGGTTAAAAATAGAACATATGCACTTTAGTTTCCTGTTAATAGTATATGTTGATTTTCGAAGTTTTGTAAATAGGATAATCGTTCATAGAAATTTAGAATTACAAAATTATGCTTCTTAGGATTTGACGGGTTTGAAGGATTTTGGTTTTAGTGGGGTTTTTAATTTTAATTTTATATCCAATTTATAAGTTACTGGAATTATAGATAACCATAGCTGCCATGGTATTAAAAATCGGTCAAGTGCGAGTGCGAACGACTCGCGCATGAAGGGTTCCGCACCTCCGTACAATGTTTTAAAAATAAATAGTTCAGTAATTTTTTTTTCTTAAAAAAATGTAATACAAGCTTATTTGCTGGTGATATTTTTTGTCCCTGGTTACCAAAGTAGGTAGTCGTCAAGACGAATGAAATGAGACCAATATCGAGTCGTTTTATTACAGAGTTCCTATGGCCAACATCTAACTTCATCATCAGATCAACTCTATGTCACAATAATATTGCATTGTAAAATTTCAGCTCATTCTGTTGAAGATATCCACTTCAAATTTGAGTTGAAAGATTCCACCCGAGCAAACATACCTCATCACAATAAGTTTTTGTTAAAAAAATCATTTTTAATAAAAAAATTTTTTGCTCAGTGTATTTTTTGTTGACTGTACTTGCATTGTTATCTAAACTACATATCTGTACCAAATTTCAATTCGGTTATATTCACTATTGAGGAGTTCCCTCCTGCAGAGGCGATCCTGGCAGGACCACCAAAATGTCACTACAAGATTATTGTATTGTCACCAAATTTACATAAGTATGCCAAATTTCAAGTCAATCGGACCACTGGAAGTGGATTAAATTTAGCTTCCAAGATTCGACCCTAACAAACGATAAAAAATAAATAAACAAACAGGGCAAGCTAAACAAAAGCTTCTAAAAAAATTTTCAAAATGTACTTAAGCACTTGTACAAGTATTTCGAATAAAAAATAATTTAATTTCTCATCCTCTTTGGTTCTGGCTGTTTGCTTCTGAAGCTATTGCCACCCAGGGCTTTAAAAAGAAATTGGCTGTCATGCGCTTTGTTCGCGGGAAATTCTGCGGACTTCGTATGTTGTGTAATTAAATAATAAGCAGCTCGACTTAGTGTGAATAAATTTTTAACTGTATTATAAAGCTTGTAAATAGTGTTAAAATACTTAGTATGATTTTTAATAGTGTAAAAAACAATAAGTAAACATAGTGATAGTAGTGTGGATTTGACTAGCGCTTTATCAAAGTTGGCTTCATTGAGGTTTGTGATTCATAAATTGCTTCATTTATTTTGCACAAAAACTAATAAATCAGACAGTCACTAATTATATTATCGAAACTTTTTTAAAACATCATTAAAATCAAAAACCTAAAGGTAAATATTCAGACGACATAGACTCTATCGCCTTAGCAACGGCTAATAATGCTTAGCAACCAAAAAACGCTAAAAAAAAAACACGTTTCTTGTATGATGACCCCCTTTCATTTGTAACTTCGACACACCCTAAGAAAAAGTGTGTATCTACAAAAACCAAATTTTACGGGAGAGCGTTTTAAAGTTTCTATAAATTTAAAATCGCAATTGCGTGGTAACTTTATATGCCAGAGGATTGAAATTTGGCATGGAGTACAATATTGTAACAATGTATATTTATGATTTTTTATAGATTTTTAAATACGTTAGTTTCTTAATTATGACAGTTATACACCTTTACGTGATAATTATGTTGTTAACTCTGACGTGTAAGTGGCAGATACATACTTGTTATACGTATATTTAACTTCGACAAAACGGTTTATGCCAGATAGACATATATTATGTTGCTACATATTTTACACTAGATTAGTCAAGTGACAGATATTGTACAGCCTTTCTCAAGATAAAGACTTTCTTTCCTTCTTTCTATATGAACATCTTTAAAAAACTTGATAACCAGCAGGTGCATTGCTATTCCTTGTAGCATATTGTGAATTAAGAAGTGTGATTGGTATTTACATAGGTACCTACTTATAAACGGAAACTCTCAACAACGCTTTTATAACAAATGCTTAGTTAATTGTTTTAAATAATATAATTTTCACTTACAACCTTCATCACGTAAAATTAGAAGTTCATTTGTTAGTTTATAACAATGAATAATAAGTATTGATATGATATTTATTTGAAAAACACAAAAATATCTTTATACGTCTTGTATACGAGTAATACGGGAAAAAATACAAAGGGAAGACTTCTTCCAAAGGAAAGGGAATGTCCCATTGTTCCCCGTACATTACCAAATTACATAATCAGCACTGAGAGAGGACAAAACAAATAATTCCTTTACCAAAACCGGGGTTTGTATAAGGATATTTTGTTTCCTTGGACAAAACTAAAGTCCTGGGCCGGTTATGTACGAGGAAAGAAAATTCCTACTACAACACCCGGTTTTGAAGTAGTAATTATTAATTATTACTGCCTCCCCCCACAATAGCTTGTATCAAAAATCAATTTTTTTGCCAGAAACTTTTGTAATAATTCAGTTTTTATGGATTTGTACCGAAAGTGATAAAATTCTGCTACATAACCCCTATAGTCCAGTAACTTTATACATCGGCAGTATGCGTCAAATCCGGTAGTTCTGAATTTTTGCACACTTGTTTATGATGTTGTCCTAATGAATAATCCAAGTTTGTGACCTCGAGCGCCGAACGCAACTTTGTCAAAAATCGAAAAAACCGCGAAAAAAACGTATTTTTTTCAAATTTTGGCGATTATAACACTAAAGAACTAGTGTTTGAAAAAACTTTCTTAAAACGTTTTAAAGAAGACTAAATTTGCTACAATATGATACAAGAATTGTCTCTGTGGACCCAATAGTTTCCAAGATTAAGCCTTTCAAAGTTTATAATTTTTACGAACTTCGCAATTTTTTGCGATTCTGTCGTTCTGAATGAATTTTGACCCTGATTATACTATCGAAGCCCTGTACTTTTATGATAGGATGTTAAAAAAGATAATGAGGAGTGTGAACGATGATGTTAAAGCTAAGCTACGAATAATAAAGTAAATAAAAAAGAAAAGTACAACAGAAGTTAATAAGTTTATTTGTTAGGAAATTGAGTAATATTCAAAATCAAAAAATCAAATTAATTTGGCCCTTTTCGAAGGTACCGGTTAAGGTTCGTCCGTATCTGGATCGACGTATTGGGATGGCATATCCCCATCAGGGGATGGTAATGAATCGTCGACGTTTTGTGCCGTCAAGTCATCCTCCTTTTCGACATCGGACAGATCGTCGCCTTCTAGGATTTTACTACTGCAACATCAGGTATATTGTCACAAGAGGCCTCGCTGCAGTGCCTACAGACTGATAAGTATTTTAATCCTGTCTTCCTGCAGCTGCACGCGATCCCACAACCCTTCGTGCAGCCGCAAGTAATCATCTGCAAGAGGTGTTGTGGGGCTGCATCTCTGGTCATCGTTTTGGGATTGAGGCTTTGTGGTGTGTATATAGCCACCCCCAGGGTTAAGTGTGACTCCCAACCACGCCTGTACCTGTAAGAAGATTGTACATGAGAATAGAAAATGATGAATGATATGTTATGTGAATTACTGATGCAAGGACAAATTTTTACCTGATGGTATGTCCGCAAGGAGTGAAATCGAGCAGAGTCTCTTGTGGGAGGTAACCTGGCTAGATTGAAGCTGGTTTTCGTCGCAGCCTTGGCGAATAGTCGGTACTGCAGCTCGTCAAGGTTATAGGTGTTGTGGTTGCCTAAATTGCGAAGTTCGAAAAAATTATAAATTTTGAAAGGCTTAATCTTAGAAACTATTGGGTCCACAGAGACAATTCTAGTATCATGTTGTAGCAAATTTAGTCTTCTTTAAAACGTTCTAAGAAAGTTTTTTCAAACACTAGTCCTTTAGGGTTATAATTGCCAAAATTTGAAAAAAATATCGATTTTTTCGCGGTTTTTTCGATTTTTGACAAAGTTGCGTTCGGCGCTCGAGGTCACAAACTTGGATTATTTATTAGGCTAACATCATAAACAATTCTGCAAAATTTCAGAACTACCGGATTTGACGCATACTGCCCCCATACTTTCAGGCGACAAAGTTACTGGATTACCCGTTTTGCGACGGGAAATCTCTTCCCTCGTACATTACCGATCCCCGACGTTGATTCTATATAAGGCAATAATATTTACTACTTCAAAACAGGGTGTTGTAGTTGGAATTTTCTTTCCTCGTACATAACTGGCCCATGACGTTATTTTTGTACAAGAAAGTAAAAAATCCCTGTACAAAACCTGGTTTTGGACTAGAAATTATTTGCCCTTTCCCAGTGCTGGTTATGTAAGTTGGTAATGTACGGGGAACAAGGGGTGTGTGTGTGTGTGTGTGTGAGACCCTTTTCTGCATCCTCACAACAGAAAACTGTTACACACCTATCATCATTTTTCCGCCCCTTATAAGTTGTCTCACCTGCTCTAAAACACGTGTCCGAGTCCGAAGCATCTTCATTAATGACGCTGGAGAATATTAGTTTAAAATAAATAAAATAATAAAAACATAAATACCATGGGAATGGGACACTTGACACCAATTATTGACCTATTATTCCCAAACTAAACAAAGCTTTTACTATGGATACTAGGCAACGAATAAACATACTTATAATATAATATACATAAATACATACTTAAATACATATTTAACATCCAAGACCCGAGAACAAACATAAGGTTTAGTTATATAAATATCTTGTATGAAAAACAAACAAACACTCACATAACGATGTCATGAGGGTTGAAATAGTTGATTATTTTCCGTGCCTAATACTATTTATATGGTTGCAATATTAAGGATAATATTTTTAATTTTATTAGTTATTTTTTTTTTTATTTCAAATGCATAGTAAATATGCACTAACAGGTAATAGCTTATTTTTTCTCCAGCGAAAAAATGAGTAAATGCACACATAACCAACAAATATTAAATAGATTCCGAGGTTAAAGTGTGTAAGTGGTTAATTACCTACCAAGGATTTATTCGTTTCCGTTGTGTAACTGTGTATGTGGATAGTTACCTACGTATCGCTTGGAAATTGCATCTTCTTTAAGTTTTGATGAGAATATACCCACCGCTCGTCATTTTTCCATCTTTATTAAATAAACGTAGCGCTAGCGCGCGTCATGCCGTGTCCGCGGTAGAAATGTTCAACAGCCACTTCCCCTCCACCCGCTCGGTGCGCTCCCGCGTAATATTGAATAAGAGGCAAATATTAAGTTTTGCTCTGGATTTTTTTTTAGCAATTTATGCAAATAGTTAGTTATACGTTTGGGAAAAAATATGTTCTAACCACTTTTTTATTGTTTTTATTAATGTAAATGATAAAGTCGATACCGTAGAGTACGAAAATGCAATAGTCGCATAACTAAGTATCGGGCAGATAAACACTTTTTCTTAGGGCGTGTCGACTTTATTTTATTTTTAGTATTTGTTGTTATAGCGGCCACAGTAATACATAATCTGTGAAAATTTCAAGTGTCTAACTTTTACGGCTTAAGAGATAGAGCCCTGTGACAGACGGACGGACAGACAGACAGACAGACAGACAGACAGACAGACAGACAGCGGAGTCTCAGTAATAGGGTCCCGTTGGCACCCTTTGGGTACGGAACCCTAAAAACTACGTTTATCTTTGCACGTTACAACTACTTTAAAAAAGATAGTGTCATCTATCACCTGTCAGTGTTGGGATACGGCGGTTTTGTTACATAACATTTATTCACGACAGCTTTTGCCTGCGGCTTCGCCCGCGTGGAATTCGGTTATCGCGCGCTTTTTTATCCCTTTAGAGGGAAATTTCATCCATTTCACCTACACAGATAATTTTTGATTGTAATCGAGAACTTATACACCTATTTTCTTACTTCTAAGTCCAGAAAATAGAAAATTTTCATACAAACTTTACCCCCCCATTTTACCCCTTTAGGGGAAAATTTTATCTATTTTACCTACACAGATAATTTTTAATGGTAATCGAGAACTTATACACCTATTTTCATACTTCTAAGTCCAGAAATGAGAAAGTTCCATATAAGCTTCACCCCCCATTTCACCCCCTTAGGGGATGAATTTCTAAAAATCCTTTCTTAGTGCTCACTTACATCATAAAAATAACCTCTGTACCAAATTTCAAGTTTCTAGGCCCAGCGGTTTGGGCTGTGCGTTGATATATAACCCAGTGAGTCAGGTTTGCCTTTTATATATATAGATGAAGGTCAAACAAAAGTATAACATTATTTTGCAAATATCATCATCATCATCAGCCGGTAGCCGTTCACTGCTGGACAAAGGCCTCCCCCATAGAACGCCACAATGAACGACAACTCGCCACTTGCATCCACCGATTTCCCGCAACTCTCACGATGTCGTCAGTCCACCTGGTGGGAGGCCTGCCAACGCTTCGTCTTCCAATTCGTGGTTTCCACTCGAGGACTTTTCTCCCCCAACGGTTATCTGATCTTCGAGTGATGTGGCCTGCCCATTGCCACTTCAATTTGCATATTTTTCCAGCTATGTCAGCAAATATACACACGATCATTTAGTATTTTTTTACTAAAATTTAATAAACGAAATGGTTTTAAAATAAAACCACAGCGATCAATGCCAAATTAATGCCTACGCTATCTGTCGCGGGCGCATGCCTCCTGACCGTACGTCCTAACCGTCAGCGCTGATCGTCGGTTGCGAAGATTCATTCGGTGCTACGCTGTCGGCGAACTGCGACGGATGTGTACAGTTCACAGCAGGGCTACTACGAAACTCGTAACTTGAAATTCGTTTCTTACCGTCTCTTTCGCTCTCGTACTCGTATTAAATAGTATAAGTGTCAGAGGGATTGCTCGACGCAAACTTCGAGTTTCGTAGTAGCCCTGCAGGTCGGTCACTCCGTCAGCGAAGCACTTAACGCATCCGATCTCATAGCTCGTCGGTCGACCGACGCCGCGCGACCGACGAGCCGGACCGATGGCTCGACCGACTTTACGCGCGCACCTAATCACGCGCGTACCATTGGTATAGCTGTGAGCAAATTCATAGACTTTCACAGATATAGCTACGCTGACCAACGGTTAGCGCTGACCGTCGGTCGAGCACTGTTTCCAGTGTAATCCTTCGCACTAGCGTAGGCCCATAAGGTCAGTTGAACTTACATTATCACTGGAGCTGTCCGTCATAGCGACGATGGCCATACTAATATTGACTCGCATGCTGAAGCCAAGCAGAAGAGCGAAGAACAGCAGCACGCATTGCACGTGCCTGATGCCTATGCCTGGAGAGAAAATGATGAATATTACTTCGGCTGGGGGCTGGGAGTTAACTCCGAGGTACAGGATAAAAAATTCTACAAATATCTGCCGCGACACGGGAATCGAACCCGGAACCTCAAGCTTCTTAGTCAGGTTCTCTAACCACTAGGCCATCTGGTATCGTAATAATAGATGTTTAGACCTTAAAGCCTAGTTTAGACTTGCGAGAAAAATCGTGCAAGTTGCATTACTTACATTGCGGCGTTCGATTGACCACTACAAACTAGTTGGCTTTACTGCCTCGCAATGTAATGCAATTTTCACGATTTATCTTGCAGGTCTAAACTCGCCTTACCGCCGGTGCGTTCGTAACCACATTCTTCTTCTCCATACCGTACGATACGAGTAATAACCTAACCTAACTAACAAAAAGTTGAAAAACCCCCGACTTTGTCACTTCAAAGTTACATATCTCAAAAACAGCAGAACGGATTTTGATGAAACATGCTTAAGAACCATAACTACAAACCCTGATTTCAAATAAAAAAACCACATTTAAATCGGTCTACCCATTTAAGCGCTATGGTGCCGTAGACAGATAGACAGACACACATAAAGGTCAAACTTATAACACCCGTCTTTTTGCGTGGGGCGTTAAAAAGAAGCTTTAAAAACGATTGAATTTACTTACGAACGTGATTAATAAACATGGTCAACAATTACGCTACTTAATTATCTTATGCCATATAAACCGGTTTCGTTGAGTAATTGCATTTATACTCTTACATTCCTTATTTGACGAATCCAAGCTAAATAGGTAATTTGCTCTTGACCTAAGTCACTGTTGCCTTGAGTTAGAATAAAATTGCAAATAGCTTGTGTAAATATGAATCCAAACAGACTTTACTAATATTATAAACGTGATAGTGATTGTTTTTAGGGTTCCGTAGCCAAAATGGCAAAAACGGAACCCTTATAGTTTCGCTATGTCTGTCTGTCTATTTGTACGTCCGCGGCTTTGCTCAGGGACTATCAATGCTAGAAAGCTTTAATTTTGCACGGATATACATATGTGAACTATGCCAGCAAAATGGTACGGTAAAAAAAATTTTTTTTTTTAGAGTAGGTACCTCCCGTAAGTGGGGGTGTTTTTTTTTTCTCATCTAACCATGTAGTGTGGGGTATCGTTGGGTAGGTCTTTTAAAATCATTATTAGGTTGCTAAAACGATTGTTCGATTCAGTGATTTGTTTGCAAAATATTCAACTTTAAAGGGAAAATTTTCATTAAAATCAAGCGTTCCCCCCCTCTCAAATCTAAACTGGTGGGTGGAAAAAATTCGAAAAAATTCAGGATGGTACTGGGTATATCGAACTTACAAGGAGAATTATAACGGTTCAGTTTTCTTGAGAATTATTAGTAATTTAAGAGTAAACAGTAGCCTAAGGTATAAAAAATACCTAAACTTGGAAGATTCCGTATAAAATAATAATACTTACTTCGAAAAAAAAAGACTTAATTTTTTTCGTAATGGCTACGAAACCCTATTTTGGGCGTGTCCCACACGCTCTTGGTCAGTTTTTTTGTTGGTTACTTTACTTAAAATAATAAATTTTGTACGTTCTCCAATCTTTGTTTCATAATATTTAAATTAGTTTAAGCACGTAACAAATATAATTCATACAAACAGCAGACGATAGAGCGTAGATAATTAAGCAGTAACACAGTGTAATGTTGAGATGAAAACCAGCGCGGCAAAGAATTAAAAGAAAAACTCGGGGACTTGTTTTAAACAATATTTCTTTTGATATTTTAAACAAGGCAAGTAAAATATGGGAATAAAACAGAAAAAATAGATGAGTATATTTTTCCTTGTTATATTTGAAAACCAAAGTAGGGTTTATCAGATCCATTTAATTCCGCCAAGTATTCCAAAAACAATTTATCTTTCCTTATCCTTAGATTTCGTACTGCAAAATTTTCAAAACCGGTAGCACTGTGCATTTTTCCGGGATAAAAAGTAGCCTATGTCACTCTCGGGCCCATAAACTATCTATGTGCCAAAAATCACGTCGATCCGTCGCTCCGTTACGGCGTAAAAGGCGACCAAACACACAAACACACTTTCGCATTATAATATTAACTATGGATGTTACAATGGTGTAATAATATGTAATGGTCAACTCTTTTCCATGACCCACTAACTTAGATACACTATAGTATACTATAGTTTTATATTGTTTACCTATGAGGGATTTAATTTTAAAACCAACAGTAGGTATTTTTAAAAGCTTCAATCCATTTTGCACCATATTCTATATTAAGCAAGGTCGAATATTTGTGTAAATTTATGTGGTCGTTACGCTTTGCCTGAAATAGGGTTCAATAAGGGTTGGCAGGTAGTACCTTGTGCAAGGTCCGCCCGGATTGCTACCACCATCTAGCTTGCTAATCCTGCGTGAAAAAGCAGTGCTTGCACTATTGTTTTGGCGTGCGGAGTAAGACAACCGGTGAAATTACTGCCCCTTAAGGTATTCCATCTTAGACCATTGGGTTGGCATCGCATCTACAATACCCCTGGTGTTGCTGATGTTTATGGGCGACGGTTATCTCTTACTATCAGAAGACTCGCTCGTTTGCCAACCAGTCGAATAAAAAAAAATCAAACAATTATGATAAAAAAAACTTACCCGGATTGGTAATTAAACTAGGACTTTTCATATTAACTTTGTATTATTGCAAAACTTATATTACAAACAAAACTTTCTATAAAAAATAAAATTACGGCACGCGAGATTAAATCTTTCGTCCAGCACCGACATGTAATGGTCATGTACTGGGTAAATATAAGCGCCACATCGTTTTATAAACGATACCTAAGATAAAACCACAGTGAAGTAATCTTTGAGATCTTTAAGGTCAAGATAGAATCAACTCATCCTATAATATCCCATTACTGTACTTAAAGTAAGTTTTCGGTTACAAAATACGTCTCGATCGCGTTCGCGTTAAAATCTTAATTTGTATGGAAACACGAACAGCGTCTCTAGCGGAACGTTTGCGATGTTCGCGTTTCCTACAAATTGAGATTTTAACGCGAATGCGATTGAGGCGTATTTTGTAACCGAAAACTTACACTAAGGGTTACTGGACACAAGCCTCCTCTCAGAATGAGAGAGCTTGAGCTGTAGCTACAACTTGCGCCCAGTGCTGAAACTTCATACACACCATTGAATTGCTTCGGTGTCCAGGGTTCTTCACATTTTTTTAATAATAATAATAACAATAGAGTTTTTGTCGCACTAAAGCTCGTAGTAAATTTATTAATGTAACTAGCTTTTGCCCGCGGCTCCGCCCGCGTGGTATTTGTTTGTCGCGCGCTGTTCCTAGAGAACTGTACATTTTTCCGGGATATAAAGTAACCTGTGTCACTATTGGGCATACAAACTCTCTCTATGCCAAAAATCACGTCGATCCATCGCTCCGTTACGGCGTGAAAGACGGATAAACACACAAACACACTTTCGCATTTATAATATTAGTATGGATTAAAAGAACACTAAGATTTTACACTTGCACACAAAAGTTCATTGTTTGTGTACTTCACTTAATGTTTCCAAATACTAACTACGTTAAAAATTTGAAGACAATGTTAACAGCTAAATCGCTTGGGACTGGAACGAACGTTTACCTTAGGCCAGCCTCACACAACCGTAATTCATAATCTGAATTCATAGTATGAAATCAGAATAGACAGAAATGCATACAATTCCACTATTCACCACACCCATTCTGATTTTTAACCCCCGACGCAAAAAGAGGGGTGTTATAAGTTTGACTGCTGTGTGTCTGTGTGCCTGTCTGTGGCATCGTAGCTCTTAAGGCACTGGTCCCACCGCGAGCTAGTAAGCTATGAGCTATCGGCTATTTTCTAGCCCAAGAAACGAACAAAAGATAATCGCTTCCGTGTACATAAAAGAGAGAGTTATATTTTTATAGTTCATAGCTGGCTGTTCACACTGCCGGCGAGGATACTCTCCCACCGCCCGGCGAGTAAGCGATAATTCCATACAATTGTTTACTAGCCGCCCGCCGATTGTCATCTGTTTCTAGTACAGAATTTTACTAGTTGACCGCCGAGCTCGCCGATAGCTGGCGGTGGGACCACTGTTTACTAGTTGACCGCAGCGATAAGCTATCGACTATAAAACTAGCTCAACGGTACTCGCCGAAGCCTGCTTGGCGATCAGAGCGATCATTCTACCTTTCAAAGTGGATGCGAGTGCACGTATATACAATGAATTTAAAACAATCATACGAACTATCTTTGTTGTCAAGTTCGGATGACGATGATGATGTATTTTATGAAAGCGTGTGTGTAGTGGCAGTGGCAATTTTGAAGAGACGGAAGAAAAACAGGAATATTTTAAAAAGAATGACAAGAAAAATTTGGATGCAAAAAATTAATTATTTCAGAAAAGAATACAGTGAGTTCAAACTAGCTAGTGTGGTGAAAATGTATTTTCAAATTTAAATTCAAGTCATTTATTCAGTAAATAGGCCGCAATGGGCACTTTTACACGTCATTTTTTTAAACTACCAGCGCTTTCGGAAAGACCATCATTACCAAGAAGAATGCGCCGCAAGAAACTTGACAGAAAGTCATTTTTTGAAAATAAAATAATTACAAATAAAATACTTAAAAACTACAGTAAACAACTTAACAAAAAATTACAAAAAAAAAATTAAATAAAAATACAGGGATGTATGGGGTCCCTTAGTTACAAAATTAAACACTAACTATATTCGACCTCGACTGTACATCGTATAGGTCATTGGCGAATAGCCCCCCGGCTGAGCTAGTGCAGCGAGTAATCGCCCGTCGCACGCAAACACTCGCTTATAGCCGAGCGTCTAAACTAGCAAAACTATACTCGCTTCTCGCCTCTCGCCCACTCGTTTGTAGTTTATAGTTTTACTCGCTAATAGCTTGTAGCCGCCGGTGGGACCAGTGCCTAAGCGGGTAGCGGTTTTTTTTACTTGATAGCAGGTTCTCTAGCGATGGTTTTTAAGACATGTTTCATCAAAATCGGTCGGTTTTCCAACTTTTTGTTGGTTAGGTTATTAATTTTCACATAATATATATTTTTTTCAGATTGATCTGTCAGAATGACACTCAAGAGCGTTAAAAAGTCAAACTCTTCAGTTTTAAAATTATGAATTCAGATCGCACGGCTTTCCATATATTTTTAATGACCTCGCACACATACTGAAATCAGATTATGAATGGTCTCAATTGTCAGTACAATTTGTACAGTAAAGACGTTATGCGACTTGTGGACCCGTCGTAGAAATGTGTACCAACTTCTGTATAATCAGATTTTTAAAGACACGTGTGAGGCATTATGTACCAGAATTCTTCTTCTTCTTCTTCCTGCCCCCCTCCCATTTCAACTGGGGTCGGGCCTCCTTGTACGTCGGCGCCAGGACGCTCTATCCTGGGTTGTCTTTGGTGAGATATTCAGGGCTTTCAGGTCCCTCTCAACATTAGTCCACCATGTAGACGGCGGTCTTACTCTACCACGGGGTTTCGTAGGGATGTTTAGCGCTATTTTTATGTACCAGAATTCATATTATGAATTCAGAGAGCTATAATTACAGCTGTGTGAGGCCGGCCTTAGTTTCTATATTCATAATCTGCTTGAGTAAAAAAACAAAGATGGCAGAAATACATAATTGAGTGTAATGATTATCATCTCAGCCGTAGGGCGTCCACTGCTGGACTTAGGCCTCCCCCATAGATCGTTTTCAAAAAAAGTGTACCTTTCCGTTTTTTGAAATTTTGGAAAAAATATGGTTTTTCCTACTCACAATCACGAGCACAATCATTTCCGATCGTTTAAAAAAATGTCCCCAGTTTTTCATACAAAATGTTATACATACATATACACAAACATAAAATCACGCTTCTTTCCAAACGGGGTAGGCAGAGACTACATCCTTCCACTTGCTACGATTCTGGTATACAACTCTCGCTTCTTCTACATTCATCAATCTTTTCATGCATGCATGTCGGTTTAGAATACTCTTGACCCGACCTTTCTTCATTATGTCCCCGATTTGTTGTCACGCCCATACTGAATGTATAAAAAAATGTCACAAAACTGACACTTTTTTTGGAGACATTTTTTTAAACTATCGAAATCGATTGTGCTCTTGATTCTGAAAAGGAAAAACTATATTTTTTCCAAAATTTCAAAAAAAAAAGAAAAGGTACACTTTTGAAAAAAAAACGCCTGGATCTCCAGTTGCTTCATCCAGCAGCCTGCATCCACATTGCACTAACGGCTTGAACAAAAATGCGTGTAGCTGGATAAAATTCATCATCACCATCATGTCACCCGAAAGACGTCCACTGCTGGACAAAGGCCTCTTTCAAGGCTCTCCACTCAGACCGGTCTCGTTCTTTCCGCATCCACCGCGATCTCGCGATCTTAACCAGAGGCCTTATTGCCTAATATTTCTGACACTCGCGATCGCAATCAAATGACATATTTCGCATACAAAAACTGTCATTTTATTGCGATCGCGAGTGCTAGAAACGTTAGGCAATAAGGCCTCAGGTCGTCGCTCTATCTTGTTGGTCTCACGTGGAAGCCAGAATGTGAACAGGATGTCTCGTTGGGATATTCTTTCTTCATAATAATATGGATAACTTAATTATTGCAAAGGAGAGAGCTTCAGAAATAAAAACACCATTTTTTTTCAGCTTAGTGAGTCTAATCAACTTTTTTAATACTAAGCTGCCATAGTAAAAAAAAAACCATCGAAAATATTATAAAGGCTGATCACACTGCATCAATATTTTTTAACAATTTCCTACAGGATTTTTTAAATTATTAAGTACCAGTTGTCAATAGTATGGTATCTCAACCTTAAAATTACAACATAGTGAAATTCAATGTTAGGAAAGTTACATAAATGTGTACCAAGTGAAAAAGGTCTTTACATATCCCAGACAAAAACCAATCTTATCTTAACGGCATATACCTACACTGACATGGAAAACTTTTCCCGTAATATAAATCCCCAGGCTTCGGTCGCCAGGCATAACAACTGCCTACAGAGATATCTATTGTAGCCTCTCTCCTCACAAAGTCACTCAGAGGGCAATAGAGAGGTCTATGCTCGCGGTTTCTCTGCGGGATAGAATCAGTAATGATCATGTCCGCAGTAGAAGTAAGTTTACCGACATCAATCAATCAATCATGACCAAAACCCCCGACAAAAAAAAACAAAAATTAAAAAAAAACGCCCGATAAAACAGCAGCCAAAAAAGACAACTAAAAAGTAAAAAATAATTATGCACTACCTAGCTGTTGCCCGCGACTTCATCTGCGAACAGTTCGTTTATCCCTATCCCGCTGGGACTATGCTGATTTCCCGCAAAATTAGCCTAAGTTAATTTATTATAAATACCTAGTAAAATTTTTTTTATCTAAGCGTCGCCGGTGTCGGGGGACCGCTAAGGTTTAACAGGAAACTAAAGTACATATGTTGTATTTTTCATAGTATTAACCTTAGCGGTCCCCCGACACCGACGACGCTTAGATAAAAAAAATATTACTAGGTATTTATACTAAATTAACTTAGGCTAATTTTGCGGGAAATCAGCATAGTCCCAGCGGGATAGGGATAAACGAACTGTTCGCAGATGAAGTCGCGGGCAACAGCTAGGTAGTGCATAATTATTTTTTACTTTTTAGTTGTCTTTTTTGGCGGCTGTTTTATCGGGCGTTTTTTTAAATTTTTGTTTTTTTTTGTCGGGGGTTTTTTAAATTTTTAATTTAAGTTTTTTTATTTCACGATTTTTAAACTTCGGCATATATTTTTTTTAGTGCACTAGTGTGTTAAATATCCTGGCTGCAGCATCAGCTCATCGCGTTGCCACCATTGCATTGTTTGTAGAATCAAATACTGATCAAAAGGAATCAACCACGACATGTCTACTATTAGGTACTTTTCAAGAGTATACTGGTATGCAGGATATCCTGGCTGCCGCATCAACTCGTCGTGTTGCCACCACTGCATTGTATGTAGAATCAATTACAGATCAAAACGAATCCAAACACGACATATGTGCTATCATTTTTTATAGAGTACTATAGTGTGTTGGATATCCTGGCTGCAGCATCAGGCCGAAAATTACATAATCTTGCATAGTCATACAGCATACATGGGTGTTTCAAATTTTAGGTCCCAAATATGTTTGAAAGTAAAGTAAATATCCATAAATGCCTCTAAGATTCCTGCCGCAGCGAACAAAAGAGCTGATGATCTTGAAACGGCTGAACCGATTTTGATAAAACATGTCTAAGAACCATCGCTAGAAAACCAGCTTTCAAATAAAAAAAATCGCATTCAAATCGGTCCACCCGTTTAAGAGCTACAGTGCCACAGACAGACACACAGACAGACACACAGACAGACACACATAGCGGTCAAACTTATAACACCCCTTTTTTTGCGTCGGGGGTTAAAAACTAAACATTAGTTTAAAGAGAAATAAGCAATATAACTTAAAGACTGTTCGAATTATGACGAAAACAACGTTTCGAAATTGTTATATCCAACATTGAGATAAACTCTAATCTTTCAGGTCCATTAGACTACCGATTGCTCCAATCCGTACGACAAATCTTAATCTTGATAAAGTATATCAAATAACTGATAATTGTCGTACGAAATTCTTCACATAATGTGAAATCACGCTTGTAATCTTGTCAAAGGAAATCATGACATAATCTTCATTTGGCGTTTGCATTATAAACAAACATATGGGTGCGTCTGAGAGTTTCATGCAGAGAAGTTAAATATTGTTAGCTTCAGTATTGTTCAGGCTCTTTCATCATGTCTGCCGAAAGACGTCCACTGCTGGACATAGGCCTCCCCCAAGGCTCTCCACTCAGACCGGTCTTGTGCTTTTCGCATCCACCGCGATCCCGCGATTTTAGCTAGGTTGTCGCTCCATCTTGTTGGAGCCCTACCGACAGCTCGTCTCCCGGTCCGCGGGCGCCATTCGAGAACCTTCTGACCCCATCGGCCAGCAGTCCTGCGAGCAATGTGCCCCGCCCACTGCCACTTCAGTTTCGCAATTCTTGGGGCTATGTCAGTAACCTTAGTTCTACTAAGGATATCATCGTTTCTGATTCAGGCTCTTTAGTATGATCATAATCATCAAGTGAGAGACAACTGCTAAATAAAACCCTCCCCCCATATGATGTCCTCCATATCATGTTCGACAAAAGCGAACTTTTAGGCTGGTTTATTATGAGCTTGAATATGGCTGGCAAAGCCAAAATTGGTTTTAAAGGTCCTATTACGGAGCGCTGCCATATAGTGGTCAATTCACTATCATTATTATTATTTATTGGTGACCAAAAAATAAGAGTACCGATAAATTTATTTTAAATCAGTTTTGATTTTTCGGACTACACGGAAAAAAAGTATGTCTTAGATTAAGATTTCAAGACAATAATATTTCGTATATCGCCGGACGCTATATTGTATTGGATAAAGACAAATATTGTCTTGGGCTAAAACCATTATCTTACTTAAACAAAATAATTAAGTACTTGGATTTAAACAATATACCTGAGACTATGAATATTTTTGGTCAAAGAATTCCTTTTCTCCCGTCTTGATGTTTTATAATTATATTAAATATCTCGTGATATTCACATGTATTAATATTTTACAGAGCTAGCAGGAAACTAAACTTTTGAAATAGTTTTTAGATCCACCCAATTGTGGTTTAACCACACCGGTATATGGGAATACCAGACATGTGAAATTGATAAAAAATTATGATGCAATCAAATCTGATAAAAACTGTTGTTAATCGGACGCCGGTCAGAATTATCGTCAGCGCCACAGATATAGATTACACTAGATAACGCAAACACCTCAATCTCTATCAAAACCAACCGTGTCACTTTTTTATATCTACTGTGACGTCTCAAGAGCGAATTAGCGATGTGTATTCCCAGATGTCCACGCAAAATCGATTCAAATACGCCGCCCGCCCGCGCCTTGGGGCTCGAGTCAGTCACAGGTCATGAGTAGTCAGTTAGCGGTCAGTCTTTGTATGGGGCCAACCCCCACGTTTGGTCGGGGTTCAGACACTCAAAGTAGATGCGTAATCTAGTGTAATCTATATCTGTGGTCAGCGCTACAAAAGTAGTCATTTTCTGAGACATAACAACCGTGGATGGGTCTTAGCCTGGTCCAGTAAATCCTTTTAATTCAATATTCAAAATATTAAAATTTACATTACTAGAGTTTATCGTGGTTTTCATTGACATTGCATTAAAGCCACTACGTCAAATTTTGTGAACGGTTATTATTTCGAGATTTTAACCCTATCCCATGGGAATATCGGGATAAAAAGTAGCTAGCCTGTATGTTATTTCAGATGTCCAGCTATCTACATACCACATTTCATTCAAATCCGTCCAGCCGTTTTAGCGTGAAGGAGTTACAAAAATACAATGTGTATGTGTGTACACACACACACACACACACAAACACACACACACACACAAACTTTCGCATTTTTAATTTAAGTAGGAAAGTAGGATTGCAAATTATAGTCCGGCAGTGCTATTCTCTTCCAATTCCCTCCTGACATCTTAACCAGGGCATAGAGAGTAAAGTCCTAGGCAGAAGTAGTGGTTAGGTCTGATAGGGTCTGTTATAAATTATCCAAATTATGGATTATTGGACAAAGTATATTTTAGCAAATTAATTTACAGCATTACAGTTCACCAAGTACCAATACGCTTATTAAAAGAACATTTTCCAGGTAGCCAAATTGTGAATCTAAACCAATCTCGAATCCCCTTGAACGCACACAAAAAATTTCATCAAAATCGGTCCTGCTCATCAAATTCCTCTTAAATTTTGAGGAAGCGATAGCGGAAGATTTGTTATTTTTATTTATTAGGATGCGGTAACGGTTAAGAACTCAAAATATTGCGGAACTTCCGCATTATGAGGAAGTGGAAGAGGAATCTTCAGCAACCCTGACTTACTGTAACACTTATTGTACCTAGGTATACCTATTGTTTGACAAATAAAAAAAATATTTTTTTGTTTACCACCTTCTACATACCTTCCATGCTTTAAAAGGAAAGATGGAACCCTTATCACTTTGTCACTTTGTGGTCCATCAAGACCCTTTTTCTCAGGAATACGTTTGTTAGTCTTGAAATAGTGCATAAATCAAACTTCTAAACTAATGCGAAGTTGCAATGCAAATTAGCTTAGGTAACTGAAAGACCTATAGGGTACCTATATCCGGTTGTCTAGAAACTTGCAAGAAGATTGACAAACTTTTTATAATAGTTCGACCAAGTACTGCCCAGACTATTATACTTACGAGTACCTACATATACAATACCCCTGGTGTTGCAGATGTTTATGGGCGATGGTGATCTCTTACCACCAGGAGACCCACTTGCTCGTAAAAAAAAAACATAGTGTATTTATGCTTCTTAGGCTTAGGCTTACAACACTAGATTGTATATACGAGTGGGTACGCAACTGAATTTGGAATGATAAAATATCGAATAGGTCATAATAATTATCGAAAGGTTTATTTTCTGAAACCGAAAACTTTTCAGGATTTATTAAAACGGTATCGTATAGAAACCCTTAGTTAGGTTAGATTTGTAACAACCTAAAAAAAATACAGTCTTAACAGAAATACCTTTTTGATATTATGACCCATTCGATATTTAAATACATACAGTATTTTAACATTCGATATTCCGATTCGTATCCATACGAGTATATACTAAAGCGTTTTAAGATCTATCCCAGGAGTCGTGAAAAAATAACATTTTGATGAGAATTAAATAATTTATTTGTTACCTTTTAATATAAGTATAATTAACAGTAGAGTGCTAATCATTTATAGTTAATCTAATAGTATTTAAGGTATTTGTAATCAATATGTATCAAAATTTGAAATATAAAATCATTAAATGTTTTTTGACAATTTATATGGCCTTGGGTGTACAAAATGCTAGCATTGAAAGTATTAAGACTGTAGGATCATACAACTGTCTCATATTGGTAAATACTCGTGTAGGGTCATAATAGACGATTTAGTGAAATAAATAGTCATAAATTTGTTTACAACATTTTTAATACAACAACTTGCCTTATACATACTTGTAAATAGGAAGGCTTTTTGTTTTATTTGAGAGTCGGATAGTTTTTTTTATGTATTTTTTATTGTAAGGTTGTTTATTGTATTTATTATAAACATTATTAATAAAATATATCTTCATACAATAACTTACGAATAGTTAAGTAACTTATACATGGTAGAACTTATTTACAATACAAGTCTTCTCGATTATTTATTCCTATAATTAAATACAGATAATTCATTCATTGTACAATGTTGTTATAAACACCCGTTGTAACGAATATACTTTATATACAATTACATTTTTTTTCAATCTTCATGGCAAATTGAAAAAGCTCTGCATATCACTCTAAAGAAACAAAAAAAGAAAAAAATACATTTTTACTAATACGATAGACACACAAATACAATGAAATTTACACAATTGCACAAATAAGCCTACAAATGAAAACAAAAAAAAACATGAAAACACACAAATGAAAATAGTAAAACAATAGGTACCTACACAATTCTGTGTGTCCCCTCAAAAGCGAAACAGTCGCTGACTCAGCATTATGCTGAGGCGTTAAACGCCTGCAGCGCTGATTTTCCGCCAGAACCGTCTGTGATTCACGGAACGATGCACAAATATATAAATCAACAAAATAAATAAACCTTCACGTAAATAAAAATAGATTGAATTAAATTATAAGTGGCCAAGAAATAAATAAACAAATGATCCCTAGCAAAAAATATAAAGCAAGGATAAATATACAAATTGTTTTAAAACAATAAAACCGGAACACCAATGTGAATGCTCTACTTTAGTGCCACGGCTGAGCCTCAAAATTGGCGGTGTTCACTTGTTTTTACTATTCTTGTTTACTTTACATTCTTAAAATATAGATATTTTGAACATACTGATTTAAATATCTTGGCGTATAATGCCTCATTCAGTTATTCAACCCATCATGAGCAAAGCTAAACGTCAAACGGATGTCAGGATACTAACGCCATCTCTTATTCTTATTCTCCTCAATGGCGGCCTTAAGGCTTGGGCCAATGTCAGTTTAATAAAGATAAATATAATATTCTTCTTCACGTAGTACGTTGATTGTAGTTTTTGCAACTTGATAGCAAAATTCCAAAAACCACGCGGAGACAACTTGCGCATTAAAAAATGCTAGACACGAGAGCAATATCGAATTTTGTGATCACTGTTAAGGTTAATCGCCGCATAAAACACTATCAAAATTATAGGTACTTCAACTAGCCAAAGAAGCAGAAATACCAAAATTAGACATCGTCTACATCCGCCATGTTCGAATGCTACAAATCGAATCTAACGCCATCTCTAGCGATATTTCGCCTTTATGAAAATCCACACTATCGGAATAATAATTCGCATTTAGTGACACCTGACTGACATCAATGTCAGCGTGACCATACCTATACAGCGTGTATTTTTAATACTACCTCAAACTTTAAGGGCAGTTAGTGAAGGCCCTAATAATCACATTTTATTATGTTTTAGTAAAAAAAATTGTCTTATTATTTTCCTTACAAAATTAATTAGCACGCAATGTATTGTTACGCGATACTACTTTGCTTTTATTCAAAACGTCGCACTTGTTGACGTGACAGCTGTCACAGAACTCTTCTCTCTTCTTGTACGCATTACATTGCTGCTCGAAAATATTTCAAAAATTAATTACGCTCTGTTAGTTAATTCTAAATTAACAATTTGTTTTGATATCGGTTCACATCACTTAAATCTTCGTCTGGTTACAGTTTGAGGTAGTATTAAAAATACACGCTGTTTATAGATACCATAGACAAACCAAGATACTTTTCGATTTATTTTAAGGTAAAAGGATTTATCCCTTAAAAATATCAAACAAAGGTCAAATATATTATTGGCTCTAATTTCGTAACACTTAAACATTTTTGAATCAGAATAGGATAAACGTGTTCTAAAACTGCATCCCCGAAATGGTTTTTGAATCAGGGTACATATGTACGTATGTAAACTCATTATTGTACAAAGAAAAGAAACAAAACACACTTTACAAACTTTGAGATAGGTACTTGTACAACATGAACAATCAAATGCATATTATTTATTTTACAGTATAGTACGAAATGCGAAAATAAGTGAGCTGCAGGTGCAAGGACTAAAGTCAAATGTACGTTAGTACCTACGTTTTTGTGGATTTTAAGGATTTCAAAACGATCGTTTAGAATCCTATACCTAGGTTAGGTAAGTTTTATTAAAAACCCTGAAGCACTACAGATTTTAAAAAATCGTTTTCTCCATAATGAAACAGTGAAATGAATCATTTGGATAATTTTTTTTCGGTTAATTAGAAAACCACGTTTGCGACCGAAGAGCAATTTCCTCATAATCCCTGACTGACGCGAGGGAAATAACATATTTACGTTAGTGTAGTCACAGGGACAGTAAGTTTTCTTATATCACTTTCTCTGTCTTTTCTGATGTGGACTCTGAAACAATTAAGATATTTGTTAACCTTGACGTATATATTCCTATTCATAAATTTTCGTCAGCATTGGTATAATTAGGTGACAAACAAAACAAGAGATCAAACTATACGTATGACGTTTCTATTTGGCATAGGTACGAAATCATTTGGAGAGAACTGGCATTAGATCACAGATAGGATATATTATTAATTGTTAATTAAAATGATCAAATTAATAACAGCGTTATAATAAATATACAGGACAAATAATGAAAAAGTGGATAAGACGTAAAGAAGTATCAACTTAGCAATATATTAAAATAGCTTTTTGCTTAATTAGACAAGAAAAAAAACTATGAAATCAGATCGTCCAAATACACAGGCTGTTCCAAAGTGATACATTGAAAATCGTTAGTTTTTCGGTAAATATTGGACTGACTGTTATGATCCCTTTGCAGTTTGGTTTTTAATATCTTGCTAAGTATTCTTATTTCTCCAGAGGCTAAGATCTCCCAGTATTAAATAAAATTTTATTTGCTATACAAATCAGGATATTTGGAATCAGGATTTATTTCTTTATTTATACTATTATTACTAGCAATCCACAATATCCCTTTGAGAATTATTACTAATTATATTAATCGTCGCATTAATTTTTAGGGTTCCGTGGCCAAAATGGTTTGCCAGCCGGTAGCGATTGCGTGTTGAATAGTCAGGCAAGTCTTACCTGTCGCATTTTCTATAGATTCCTTCTCTGTGCTTTCGTTCCATGACTGTCGTTCGCTCGAGCCAAATATAAGGAACAAGGTATTGCCCACAATGTAGATGAGAGAAGATAGGTAGAACACCTTCCGCCATTCTCCTGCGTCAGTCTTAAACAAAAAGTAAATTTAGTTTTATTTGGCAGTGACTATCATCACATCATCATCATCATCATCATCATCATCAGCCGGAAGACGTCCACTGCTGGACAAAGGCCTCCCCCTTAGAACGCCATAATGAACGACAACTCGCCACTTGCATCCACCGGTTTCCCGCAACTCTCACGATGTCGTCAGTCCACCTGGTGGGAGGCCTGCCAATGCTTCGTCTTCCGGTTCGTGATCGCCACTCGAGAACTTTTCTCCCCCAACGGTTATCTGTTCTTCGAGCGATGTGGCCCGCCCGTTGCCACTTCAATTTGCATATTTTTCCAGCTATGTCAGTGACTTTAGTTCTTCGACGAATTTCCGTATTCCGGATTTTATCACGCAAAGAAACTCCAAGCATAGCTCTCTCCACATAATTTGACAAAAATACGATTTTTACTACGACTTTTCAAATAATAAAATTATAAAATATATTTTTTTTGTAAATTAGTTGCTCAGTTTGAACGAGCACCCAACATTCTTAATTCTCGAGGTGAGATCGAAGACTGATGGCAGTATTTAAGAGCGTTTATACCTGCTGAGCTGGCAACGTTGCATTTTTGTTAGTTTTTCTTGATTATTCCATACGAATTTAATGAAAATTAAAAAGGTCGTCTGATAAAACTAATTCTCAATATATAAGTTAATGTGTCTGTCTACTCTAATTATTATTCGTGATTGACTTTTATATTCTTTAAAAACAAAACAAAAGGGTTCATGATCATCCCAGCCTATATACGTCCCACTGCTGGGCACACGCCTTATCTCGGAATGAGAGAGCTTCGGCCATAGTTCCCACGCGGGCCCAGTGCGGATTGGGAACTTCACACGCACCATTGAATTGCTTCGCAGGTTTGTGCAGGTCTCCTTAAGATGTTTTCCTTCACCGCAAAACTCGTGGTAAATTTCAAATGTTATTCCGCACATGAGTTTCGAAAAACTGAGAGGCGATAGGACAAACCACTAGGACACCACGGCTTAAACGAAAAAAAAAAAATTTAAAGAAAAGAAAAGTCAATCACGCATAATTATTGCAATACGTCGGCCTAAATCGTTAACCTGCTAAGTCCGCTTTTGGGCGAAAATCACTTATCATACTTGTCAAAAAGTGCACACCATTCTCTGCCGTTTGGTAAAGGAATAACGGTGATATCAGCATAAATTAAGTGTCAAATCTTATGCCCGAAAAACTGCTGTGTGGAGATGAACACAGAAAATCTGCTAAGTCCACTTCAGGCCTCAGTTTTGCACTGACAGTTATTTGTGATGCCACGTGCTGTTGCGTTATGCGATGTTTTACTGAAAATGCGGTTTATTTGAGTATGACAACAGAAAATTATCGACAGGGTAAATTTATTGCGTTATTTCTCGTATTTCTGTGTATTATTTAACATCGAGAACATATATTTTAATCATTATTTGCTCGTTAACCTATTGCAGATTGTTGAGTAAAAAGAGTCCATTTTAGGTGTAAGTACATCTCATAATTATTAGAGTGATCAATTAACACTAAATACAATATTTATTACTGGCTGAATTGGTTTTATTGTAAAATAATAATAAACAAAATACTATGGATATTTTCTCCAGCATACTCATTTTAAGTCTAATAACTGCTAAGTCCTACATTCAATTTAACCTTCAAGACGAAAACCTGCTAAATACTCATTTTTATTAACTTCTTGTGATTTGTGTAAGATATGCTGTTAATTATATCTTTAAAATATCAAGTTTAGTCATAGCTACCAACGGGATTTTCAAAACTTTGATTAGTCAACGATTGAAGATTTTATGCAGTTTTTTTTCACTGTCCTGTAAACTTACTCAAAATGGACTTAGAAGGTTAACGATTTAGGCCGACACATACTGTAGACACATTGCAGGTATAAACGCTCATAAGCTTACGCTAACAGGCGCGGGTGCAGGTACAATCTGTTGCACGTTGCAGTTGCCGCTCCTCATACTATTTTTTAATAGCAATCAAATCGCGCCAGTCAGCGTAGGCCCTAATAGCAATCATATTACGGTCTTCCTACTTATGGATTTGTACAGTGGGGGTAGAAAAACCTTCGTCAGTTATTAAATTGATTCCTTTAAGTAGTCATAGACTCTCAGTACGTTTTGAAACCAAAAGTACTAAGTTGACAAGTGCATATCAAATTATACTTACTTGGCATGATAACAAGGGTCAAAATAGTATAAACCTCTTAAATATGTCTAGTTTCATAACAATACAAATTTTAATAAACAACTACGCAAAACTTTCAATTAACTAATGTTCTATTTAATTGTCAGTGTTTGTCAGTGCCAAGGTGTAGTTGTGGGGTGTCTATGGTCACCTGATTATGTTTAGCAGGTTGACAGGTTGACGCAGTATATCCTACTCAATCGGTAAAGCAGATGAGCGCTCATATTGAGCAAAGGAAAATAGATCTTAAGGTGACGAACCTTTTTTTACTCCGACTGTACATTGAAAACGTCAAATTTACTTGTGTGATAATTATTGCTCAACACATTCAAACAGGAGTCAAGAACATTATTGGTATTTTTAAAGCATACATATTTTAATAATAGATCACAGATATAGATTACACTAGATTACGCAAATGCATCTACTGGGGTTGGCCCCATACAAACACTGACCTAGCTACGACTGACTAGACTAATCATAACTAGTGACTGACTCGAGTCCCACGGCGCGGGCGAGCGGCGCATTTTAATCGATTTTGCGCGGACATCAGGGTATTCACATCGCTAATTCGCTCTTGAGACGTCACAGTAGATATAAATAAGTGACACGGTTGGTGTTCATACAGATTAAGGTGTTTGCGTTATCTAGTGTAACCAATATCTATGGGAGAGATGGGGTGAAACTTGGAATAGCTTTGAGTAATTTCTAGGGCAATGCATGATTGTCTTTTGTTGCACCTTTGCACTGAATATGATATTCATAAATGTTGTCAAGGACATAATAAAATAAGTGAACTTAGAAGATTCTTTACATTATTTTTGTCCAATAAATACCTCATCTTTGATGATGGCTCCAGCAGCCAAGGGTGCGATGATGGATACAATGTTGGCCAAGCCGTTGGTGACACCCATCATGGTACCGGCGAAGTTGGGAGACATGTCCAAATGCACCAGCTGGAAGAAAAAGTTACCACTGTGAGTATAAGTCAACGCACGTAAAAAGAGCTCTGGGTGGCTAGTGGAGGGGATAAGTTTGCGCATCTGTCAACCAACAAACCAATGGCACAGTATATAATATATTATATAAGCTAAAGCAGTAAGGAAGCTACGAAGCTACGATAGAAACGAACACACACAGACGCACTACTCGCGGTACCTACTGCAGTACCGCGAGACCCGCTTAGAGGCCGTGTAGAGCGCGCGTCTGTGTGAGTGTGTTCGTTTCGATCGATTTGTTCGTAGCTTCCCTACACTGCTTTAGCTTATTATATATACTGTGCCAATGGCGTGACGGGCTCCCGCGTCCCTCACTGCTCCGCCGCCAGTTTGGTCCATATTTCGCTCACTGCGCAGTTATGTCGCCAGGAGCTCTTTTTACGTGCGTTGATTTGTACTTCGCAACTTCGTACCTACTATAGAGTACTTTCTCACCACTAACATTGACGAGTAGTGACTTTAAGTAGACTTCAAAAGAGAGGAGGTTATGTCATTTCAGTTGTTTTTACGGTTCCGTACCTAAAGGGTGAAAATGGAAACCCTATTACTAAGACTTCGCTGTCCATCCGTCTCTGTTTGTCATCATGCTGTATCTCATGAACCGTGATAGTTAGACAGTTATTTTTTTTAAGGATTATGTATATCTGTAGCCGCTATAATAAAAAAGACTAAACAGAATAAAATAAATATTTAGGTCGGAGCAGGGGTCCCATACAACAAACCTGATTTTTTGCCGTTTTTTTGCTCGATATTAATAACGGCAATAGGTAGACAATTGAAATATTCGTAGCATATTTTAGTCGTATATTCTGTTTAAAAATAAGTTGCAATGTTAACAAGTCTAATGTTAACAGTTAATGTCTCTATAAGAGAAATAACTACGTAGATTTTTTTTTCGGTTTTAAACTACCTCTTTTTTTTTATTCGATTGGAAGGCAAACGAGCAAGTGGGTCTCCTGGTGGTAAGAGATCACCACCGCCCATAAACATCTGCAACACCAGGGGTATTGCAGATGCGTTGCCAACCTAGAGGCCTACGTTGGAATACCTCAAGTGCCAGTTATTTCACCGGCAAAATAATAATAATAATAATAAACAATAATTAATAATTAAATAATAATTAATTAATAATAATTAATAATCAATAATAATAATAATAATAACTAATATATAATTTTATCTACTTCTTTTACAGTCAAATATCCATCTATATGCGGAAAAAGAACGCTCTACATAACATGATAAATTTTTACGACAATCTAAACCTAATATATCGACATCATTTAGGTAGTATTCTTCTTATTCTCTTTTAAAATATGGCTTAAGTCCTAATTAATAGGACAATTTCGCCAGTGTCAAAGTATTCTCTTTCGAGAGGCAACCTTGTACGGTGATTGTAGTTTCTGTAACTTGATAGTTAAATTCCAGAAACCACGTGGAGGCAACTTGCGCATTAACAAATGTCAGACACGAGAGCAATATTGAATTTTGTGATCACTGTTAAGGTTAATCGCCGCATAAAACAGTATCAAAATTATACTTCAACTAGCCAAAGAAACAGAAATAGCAAAATTAGATATTGTCTACATCCGCCATGTTCGAATGCCACAAATCGAAGGTAGAGTCGATAAGTGAGAAGTCATTATGACAGGTCAAAAAATGCCATGAAAATTCCGCTTTCTGGTAATTTGACTTACCATGAAACCGGTGTAGTGACCAGCGTTGAGACCGACGACGACGGAGAGAAGCGCCACCGCCATGGTGATATTGCCGGCGGGTACATAGGCAAGTCCAATCAGGGATATAGCGGGCCCGAAATGACCTGAAATTATCAATCATAAATGCTAGGTACTCTTAATTAATAACCTACTCTGTATTATAATTGGGGTAGTTTGATTAAACAAGATATCGACCTATAGATAAAATAATGTCAAGCGTTGTGGAAAAAAAATAACTTTGGTTCGTGACAAATAAAAAAAAACAAGAATTGCTCGTAAAAAATCATCACTACTTTAAAAAAAACTCGTTGCTCAAAATAGATAAGTTTTCTGAGTGAACTTTATAGAAATTACATCAAGGTTCAATTTTGCTGACATAATAATGTCAATCAATATTATTGATTTTAGGTAGATACTAGATTTTTTCAAAGTAGTGACGAAATGTCACAACGTGCAAGTTCACTTGGTTAAAACCTTATGACTTTTTTGCGTATGTGGATGTGGTGGTAACATCAGACTACTGATACAGTTTATAATATAAGCTACTGATACTGTGGTACCTAATAGGTACGTAAAAAAGTCACAGGTGTAGTATTACGCCCCAAGGGCATCCATACTAATATTATAAATGCGAAAGTGTGTTTGTATGTTTGTGTGTTTGTGTGTTTGTATGTTTGTATGTTTGTCCCTCTTTCACGCCATAACGGAGCGACGGATCGACATGATTTTTGGCATAGAGATAGTTTATCGGCCCGAGATTGACATAGGCTACTTTTTATCCCGGAAAAATGCACAGTTGCCGAGGGAACAGCGCGCGATAACCTAATACCACGCGGGCGGAGCCGCGGGCAAAAGCTAGTAATGACTATAAATTTGTACTCCTTAGGTCTACCCAATTACTTCGTTACTTCGGAAAAGTTCAAACAAAAAAGGTTACGTTTTAACATTTACTATTAGAGATTTTAATCGTCTTCAAATAAAGTAGGTAATACAATTTTTTTAGAACCAAAAAAAGCAAAACAAACCGGTGCTGCCTTTTTGCAAATTTTTATTTCGCAACTTGTTTCATTTCGCAACTTTTATTTCTCAAACTCAAGAACTGTAAATATTTTAGGATTTATTTCAGGGCCATCGTATCCCCTTTAAGTTAGGTTAGGTTAGGTTAGTTTTATGAAAATCCTGAAATATTTACACTTTCAGAAATAACGGCTGGGGAATGAAACAGTTTGCCAAACGTTTTTCGCCGAAACAATAATAAACCTAAACAAACACCATATAAATACGCTCGCACGCACAACCCACAAACATAAAAATTACCCTTACACCCTTAATAATTTGAATGTTGTTATTACCAATGCTGTTGCTTATCTTTCGAGCAACGGAAGTGCTCATCCAACCCTTAGCAAGCACGAAGTCTGACATGAAGCCAACCGGGAAGCTCAGGAGGTACATTGTGATGTAAGGAAGCGCTGACATAACTCCGTTCTAAAAATAAGTGTAAATTTTACATTTTATTAATGTTACCATTGTCTTGAATTATTAATTGTGTACTAGCTTTTGCCCGCGGCCTCTCGAAGAGGTCAAAAGTCAAGGACCACGTCTCAGCGCCCTAAGTCATCACTGGCAACACACACTGGTCAAAGACTCTATAGAATGGTTATATGGCAGCGTAGAATTATAAATGCTATGTGACCACGACTGCTCGCTCAATAGTATCAAAGAAGACAAAGAAGATAATACTAACGGCTTTAATGTCCACTCCAAGTACTTGGCTCATGTAACTCGGTATCTCAGTCATCAGGGTCCAGAAGCCCCAGTTTTGGCAGCAGTGCACCACGAGAAGACTCAGGAAAGGTATGGAGGTGAACAAAGACTTCCAGGGGGTTGGATATCTCTGCAACAAGGAAAACATGTTACAATATAGTTCTGTTCTACGATCGTTGTTAAAACTTGCTTGTTGAGTTAGAATTGTGTATATTTTACACCATACGAGGGTTGCTACGAAAGTTTTTAGCTGTATTAAAACCATTCGATTTTTATTCTAAATTACTTTAATATTTTTCAAAATATACTCCTCCGAGGTCTACACATCGCCTCATTCTCAAAAACCAATCCTCAAAACACTTAAAAAACGCGTTCTGCGGTAGGTCGAAGAAAAGCCGCTCAAATTCTTGTACTGCCTCGTCCGAATTCATGAAAGTCCGACCACGCATCATTTTCTTCACAGTGGGAAATAAGAAAAAGTCACACGGGGCCAGGTCAGGGCTGTAGGGTGGATGCGACACCATCTGAACACCTGTGCTGTTCAAAAAGTCCATTGTTTTTGCTGCAGTGTGTGCAGGTGCATTATCTTGGTGGAAAAACAATCCCCGAATGCCGCTCTTTGGGCGTTCCTCACCCAGTTTTTCGAACGCTTCGGGTAGACAAACTTCGGTGTACCACTGGCTAGTAACTGTTCTTTGATCGTCAAGAGGAATTACAGCCACTGGCCCACTGCGTCGAAAGAAAACGGAGATCATCTTTTTGTTGACACTTCGGCCTCGAGCAATTTTTAAAGGCGGCCCGTCTTCTTCAAACACCCACTGCATAGATTGCTGCTTTGTCAGGGGGTCATAGCAATATATCCAAGACTCGTCAGTAGTAAGGATATTAGAAACCTGCTCAGAATTACCCCCGTCAAATTTGCTGAGCATAAACTGACACCAATCTACTCGCTGGGTTTTTTGCTCTTCGGTCAGCAAATGTGGTATCCAACGCGACGCGACCTTCCTGACACGAAGATGATCATGCAAAATACTTAAAACTGCGGGTGATCCAATGCCTAGTTCATGTTCTATTTCTCGTTGTGTAATATTCCTTCGTTCCTTAATCAACCACTCGGCTCTGATCACGTTTTCTGGCGTTACTGCACTTGACGGCCGTCCTGGTCTCGGCTCATCTTTGATGCACTCTCGACCCCGTTTAAACTCACGGTACCAGTACGAAACTGTGGCTAAGGATGGAGCGGACGTCCCAAATGCAACGTTTAAATTTTTGTGAGATTTCTTGAATGTTAAGTTTCTTTTATAGTCATAGAATATCATAGCACGAAATGCTTCTCGCGAGAGCTCCATTGCAAAAAACAAAACTGGACTGACATGGTCAACAAAAAAAATAATAAAAAAAATGTTACTGGCCAGTATGCAATGTCACTATACAAAGAGGTTAATAGATAAATTACCTTTAATTTATCATGCAATTTAGGAATAAAATATTTATAGTTTTCATACAGCTAAAAACTTTCGTGGCAGCCTAGGTAGAGGCCTAAGATGGGAAACCTCAAGTGCCAGTAATTGCACCGGCTGTCTTACTCTCCACGCCGAAACACAACAGTGCAAAAACTGCTGATTCACGGCAGGATTAGCGAGCAAGATGGTAGCAATCCGAGCGGACCTTTCACAAGATCCTACCACCTGCAATACCTAAAATATCCCAAAAATATAAAATATCTTACTTTATGTCCACCAACATGGCCCAAGGAGTTCTGAATGTACAACCGCTCTTCTTCACTGATCATCTTGGAGACTTGCGGCGAGGCAGCGCCGATGAAGAGATAGATTGCAACCCAGACGATGCCGCAGGTGCCCATGACGTAGAAAATGGACTCCCATCCCCAATAGTCCGCAAGGAATCCTGCTATCATCAACTGGACAGCAGTTCCAAGTTGTGCACCTATGAGTACATAAAGTCATTAATTATAATTCAATAAAAGTAAAAACCGACCAAGTACCTTCGAGTTATCAGCGAGGTTTAAGCGGCAATTACACTGAGTCGTTCACCGCATGCTGCATGCGGCAACCGCAAAAGTGTAAAGAACACGGTAATCGGCCGCATTTGGCGAGCGACAGCTGCCACCGCCTTAATTTATGGCCGCCGCAGTAGACGGACAGACTAATGAAAAGGTGACGGTCGTTCGTCGAAGTAGTTTCTTGTCTAAAACTTGAAAAGCATTGTTTAGATTAGGTTAAAGTTACGTCAACGCGCGAAGCGCTTCAGCCACGCGGAATAGTAGCTCCACGAAGCGGAGCTCCGTCGTATTTGGATCAAAGACTTTCAGACCACTTGATTCTTAGACAAGTTACTACTTAGACCAGTAGCTTCTTAGACTATTTGCTACTTAGACCAATTGCAATTTTTTTACGTAGAACAGAACAGATGCTTTTTAGACGAATTGATACAACCCATTTAGGAATTTGATTTCTTCTGCAGTTTCAAGAAATTGTTAACTTGATTTTTTTATATTAGTTTCAGCTTTTTAACTCCACGCGTCCCTTAGAAAAAGGATCTTATCAGACAGATTGGCAGTAAAAGGTTCCTTTTTCATTTTGAGGTACGGAATAAAAACAATACAAATATCAACAGAGCAAAGACTACTAAAAACAAAAGAGCACCTCTTAAACTCTTTGATGATGATTATGAAATAACAACAGAAGCATCTGCGTTTGTTCTAAATAACCGTGTAATTCTTGGGAGAGCAAAAGCAGTCGTAAAACTTGATCGTATAAATATTATATTACTCGTTGTCAATTCTCATTCTGCGTCACCACGCGTAACGTAATTTGTGAGAATTATGAGTTTCCCGGTTACAACAAAACATAAAGTTTTTTACGAGTTTCCTTGTCATTCTAATCACTTATCTTGATACACTTGAGTTTTGAAACGAGTAACACTTTGGTTTGGTTTTGGTTCAAGTGTATTAATTTTTTTGGTTTCGCTTCGGCCTTTATGTTGGAAAAGGTTGCCTGGAAGAGCTCGTTCTTAGACGATAAGAGTGTATTTTTTGTAGCCTTTTGTGTATTTTTTTCTCGGGGTATCTTTTTTCTGTTTAGTTGCTATTTTATCAATCATTCATCAACTACAGTATAAATTTCATCACTAAACATATTTTTTGGAGAAGCATAAAATAGTAGATTGTTATAGAGGAATCGAACCCGGGACCTCAAGCTTCCTATTCAGGTTCTCTAACCACATGGCCATCTGATCGTCTAAAGTCCTTGTATGTTGATGATATTGTTTTCATATTTTCTTACACAGCGATTCGAGACTGCCCGCCGTACAAAAAGTTATAGAATTAAAAAAAAAACCTTTCCAATGATATAAGGCTTATCGTTACTGGTTCCTAGGCCAGAGTCCATACAAACCTGTTCAACCTCCTTTCATTCGTACTCCCAATATTAAAAACATTATTCAGTTTATCAACTCAACTTTTAAAAATCTTACCTGCGTAAATGAGAGTTCCCAATCGACTTTTCTCTTCCAAAGGTGCCCATTTTCCTATGAGATTGTGCATGCTTGGATATATGAACCCTTGAGACAGACCTTGTAGCACTCTGCATCCACATACTGCTTGCCAGCCACCCTAATTAGAATCAAAATATTCAATTGTTAATCAAAAGCATTTGATCCTTTCTGATCATCTAAGACTACTCATATTTCCAATAAAAATACACAAATCTCAACATGTAATTTTCTTTACAATACAATATAATTATTCTTTATTGTACACGATATAATAAGCGATACAGAAAGCTATTGGGTTTTGAACGCAACCTAATTAGATTTTTCTTTATGGTAATACTATGATACTTTGGCTACTCTGTTTTCCTTATGTCATGTCAAATTAGACTTTTCTGTTGTTCTGTTAGAAAAAATACATGATTTTTGTTTCTTATGTTTAGATACTTTTAATTACAATATATTTCAACCTAAATATCAACTGAGAAAATTACAAGCAAGCAAGCTACATTGCTACATCGCGTACCGGGACACGAGCTGTCGGTAGACCTCCAACAAGATGGAGCAAAGACCTGATTAAGATCGCGGGATCGCGGTGGTAGCGAAAAGCATAAGACCGGTCTGAGTGGAGAGCCTTGGGGGAGGCCTATGTCCAGCAGTGGACGTCTTTCGGCTGACATGATGATGATAATGAAGCTATATTGCAGTTGTTATTTCATATTAAGGAGTATAAAAGTGACTGTTTCACTGAATGTTGGTGAAGAAAAATCTCTGTTTATAGGTCAATATTTTATGGAATTTATTGTGAAAGATACCATTAACACGACAGGTTTTACTATTTTCATATCTCTAAAAGATACTATGATGGATGATGACTTTATGTTAGACGTCATCATTTCTGTTGATTGTGATACGAGTCCAGATTGTTGCTAAGTTACCAATCTCGAGTCGTAGACGAACATGATAAAATAAAGTGATAAAATCAATGCACAGGAAAATCCATAAAGGAAAAACCGTAGGCATATTAGCATGATTTTCATCATTAAATCAGATAAGATTCTTGAGTGCTATAAGAAGTCCTCGTGAGTAAAAATGATTTTCTGACATAATAATTGTAGACTTTGACGACCACAGGATCGTTAGAAGTAAGTAGGTATTATGGATGAAATATTTTACTCGCATTTACGTTTAGTTTGAATCTGAATGTTAAATACACAGTGTTGAAGACAAACTATCAAATTATTGATGATACCAATTAACAAGAGTAGAGTTTAAAGGTAAAAGTATGCATTGCTTGTTAACTTTTTAGTAATACTTCTATGAAACCTTGAATTTCAAACCTACGGGACAGATGGTCTCCATATAAGTAGTCAAAAAAAAAACAATTGAAATATTTTTTAAATAGAAATATAAATCATTTATTCGTGACAAAGTAGCGTAGCATAACAAAAACAGATATTAAAAAAATATGAAAGTAGTATGTCACGAAATGGTCCCAAATCAACAAAAATTGCCGATCTTGCGAACGGCGGTGTTCATCTTTTGGGGCCTACATATTTAAAGAGTTAAAAAAATGGGAAATTGAACTCATCGCAAGTCTTACTGCTTTTCGGACAAATAGTATGCATTACTGCAAAAAATTTACCTACTATACAAAACACAAAAGAAGACAAAACAAGATATACAAAAGAAGATATTCTTAGAGTTTCAACAGTTCTGAAGATCTTTTAAAAGATCCATATGAAAATGTACCTAATGAATGAATGCCACTTACATAAGTAGCAGCTGTAGGCAGGACCAGAGACACTACGGAATTGACACCAATGCTGGTGATAACGAGTTTGCTGCCGCCGATCCTCTCAGCGAGGAGACCGCCAGGCACTTGCAGGATCACGTAGCCCCAGAAAAACGAGGACAGGATCACACTTTGGATCTGCATGCTCCAATTGAACGTCTGAAAAAAGAAACAGGTTTTATAGATTTAACTAAAATACAAATCGAAATATGGATGCACGAGAAAACCTAGAAAGAGAGAAGAATCGAACCCAGGTCCTCAGCATTCTGTGCTGCGTGCCATACCCCTACACCACTACTGGACAGGAGTCTAGACACAAATTTCTCCCATGCACTTCAGCCTGCTTTTTTTTTAGTCACTTAAGCAGAGACACTAGCGTCATCTATGTTTTAGCTCGCATCGAAAGACGTTGGAGTAGTCCTTAGAAACTAATCGCTCACCCGGATGTCGCTATTTAGCAAAAAAAAAGGTTTTAATAGATATTTATCCACGAACTAAAATAATTTCTTTGCTCACCCGCGACCTTGAGATAGCTAAGTCCATGCTATGTCTAGGCTTGGGTCTAATTTTAGCAACGGTAGTTAATTAAACATGCCTTGACATATAAATAAAAATTAAAAAATCAAGGTAGTTGGCATTCGAAGATGGCGGATGTGGGCCATGTCCTATTTTGGTATTTCTGCTTCTTTGGCTAGTTGAAGTATAATTTTGATAGTGTTTTATGCGGCGATTAACCTTAACAGTGAACAGTGATCACAAAATTCGATATTGCTCTCGTGTCTGACATTTTTTAATGCGCAAGTTGTTTCCGCGTGGTTTTTGGAATTTTGCTATCAAGTTGCAAAAACTACAATCACCGTACTACGTGAAGAAGAATATATTTATCTTTTTTAACTGACATTGGCCCAAGCCTTAAAGGCCGCCATTAAGGAGAATAATAATAATAATAATCAAGGTAGTTTTGTAGCACAGTTAAAATTTATTAATAATTTGCGGGTAGTTTTTTGTTTTGTTTGGCAAATTAAAACAGTGGTGGTGGTTTGTTAGTCTAACAACTGGTAGCATGGTGTAAGGTTGTGTCACTCTGAAGATGAGCTCTGGTTGAGTTCGAAACGCGTCAGTGTATTGTGGTGGTGGTGATAGATGGGTTTGTGTAATTTGTGTGTGTTCTTACAGTGTGGAGGTGGAGGAACTGCATGAACACGCATAATTTGCATAGACTTAGCTATCTCAAGGTCGCGGGTGAGCAAAGAAATTATTTTAGTTCATTGATATGGACCTCCGCAAAGTAACGCCAGATTCAATAAATTATATTTATCCACGTTGGACACAGGCCTCCTCTCAGAATAAGAAAGTTTGGACCGTAAATCCCGCGCAGGCTTAATATAGATTGAGAATTACACACACGCTATTTGGTTGAACTGTTTCGCAGGTTTATACAGTTTCTTCACGATTCCATCCACCGTAAAGCTCATGGTAAATTTCAAATGTAGTGTCGCTCATGAATTTCGAAAAACAGAGGTGCGAGCCAGGGCTTGAACCTTCAATCTTCTGCTTGAGAGGCCATACGTTAAACCACTTGGCTACCTTGGCTGTCCGAATAAAAAAAAAAATTTAAGATCTAATAAAGTGAGTAAATAATATTCGTTGGAATCTTCTTCTCCGTGTTCAAGTTACGGCATACGTATTTATTTACAACCCCCGACGCCAAAAGGGGTGTTCTAAGTTTAACGACAGTATGTGCCTGTGGCACTCTCAAATGGATGGAGCGATTTCGATGCGGTTTTACATGAGTCATGTCTTTTTGCGATGGTTGATAGCTTTATCTCGATAAAATCGATGTTGCCGTTTTTAGGGTTCCGACCGTACCACGGTGCCAATGAACCGTATTATTGAGACTCCGTTGTCTGTCTGTCTGTATGTCTCTGTGTGTCTGTCCGTCCGTCCATCTGTCACAGGCTCTATCTCTTGACCTGTAATAGCGGCACTTGAAGTTTTTACTGATTATGTATTACCGTGACCGCCATACATTCCAAATTTCAATGAAATAATTAGTGCCTTTTTGATCATGAAACTACCGTGAGACTCACTCATATTAAATCATTAGTCCTCATTAGTGCCGTTTCCAAAATATTTTATATTATATATAATATATTATATATTTGCTTGATAGTTAATTTGTATGATACATATTTGAGATAGATATTTGTGTGAAAAATACGAATGTTTGGTGTCGGGTCTTTGATGTTTAATATGTGTTTAAGTATGTATTTATCTATAAAAGTATGATTATCCGTTGCCTAGTATCCATAGTTACAAGCTTTGCTTAGTTTGGGACTAGGTAAATTGGTGTCAAGTGTCCCATGATATTATTATTATTATTTTTTACGGATCCCTCACTGTACAAATTTATCTCGCACTTATCCAATTCTAACCTAGCGCTTGCTTGAAAGATCATCTTTTTTGATAAGTCACTATCGTCACCTAAAATCTTATAATCTTATCAGTAAGCGTGCCTACAGACATCAATCTAATGAAAATGATGATAAAAATGGATATGATGATGGACAGATCTAAGAGGTTTAAATAATCGCGATAACTTTTTATTGCGCACCGGTAGTCTCCTGATTTGAACTTCATGATTTTGATATAAGAGTACACAATAACTCGGAGTTTATTTGGATGATTTGATAAAATATCAGAATTAATTATTAGTACCTAGGCGATCGAGTCCGCTCGGGCTAAAATTCGATAACAAGCGTTTTCCCAGAGATAAGAACAAGCTAGATCAATTTTTTATCCGCGAAAACCCCCATCACCCACGTATCAAATTTCATCGAAATCGTTTGAATTGTTTCCGAGATCCCCGCTATATGTACATACTCATGAATCGGTTAAAGGTGTTAGATAGATGATAGATAGAAAGATAGATACCTAGTTGACAACGATAACACACTCTTACTGGCGTCTCAGTTCAGTGCACGGTTGCGTGTAAAAAGTTTGATCCACGGTCAAAGTTTTGTCCGACCTAAATGTGCGGCGCACTTTGAAAAAGAAAATTTTTGACAAAAACGTAAAGCGTTTAAACCCAAAAAAAGTAAAAGTTTTAAGATCTGCACGGCAATGTAATTAACTTTGCTGGAAAGCCTTTCACCTCATAAAGCCATGATCAATAATAACATAATACTCGTAAGTACTCACATTATCGTAAGAAGGATCTGTCATGGCCACAATAGCCATACTCATGTTGACTCGCATGCTGAAAGCCAGCATCATGGCAAAGAACAGAAGCACGCATTGCACGTGCCTGATGCCAAACGCCGCTTCTGAGGAGTTGAAAGACATTCGTTAATCATCAGTCAAGAGGCACTTTTTAATGCAGTGAAGTTCAGTCACAGACCATGGGATTGTCAAGGCACTTATCACTGTTCTAAAAGCGTCTAGTACTAATCAGGTTTATTGAAATCAATCATCTATCTATAGTAGCCCTTGCTGAGTCCGTCTTCGAACGTAGTCCTTCTCTTCACGTTTCCATGTCTGTCTGTCCCTTGCCACTTTCATTCAGTTAATGTAGGCTTGCTGCTGGATGTCATCCATCCATCTCTCAATCAATCAAATTAATCATAATCATCATCATATCAGCCATAGGACGTCCATTGTAGGACATAAGCCTACAGACCTCCAGTTGCTTCGGTTGGAAACGCCTTGCATCCACCGTGAACCCGCGACTTTAACCAGGTCATCCGACCAAAGGTCGATATCCTACGCTGCGCTTCCCGATCCGTGGTCTTCACTCGAGAAACTTTCAGCCCCAGTGATCGGTTCAAAAAAATTAAAAAGTTTTTTTTGCTTCGGGTCCCCACGGACCTAGAGTTTCAACAGCAAAAGACGCAAATATGAAGTTGTTTGCCAGATTCTCATATTTACGGCATTTTGCTGTTTCAACCGTTGCAGTCGTCGCACCAGCCTTCAATGATGTATTGTATTAGCAAGATAAGACGGTGCACATGTGTCCACACAAATTATTATTTGGTGAACTGGATCTGATGAAGGAGATCGCAGATGGCCAACTCGTCACAGCTAAGACGTAATCCTGATCAGATGCTGAAGCCGAAATGTAGGTAGCGGAACTCCGTTATAAAACAATGTAGGTAACTAAGCCGTGTTTGGACTTAATGGAGTCCTACTATAATGAGACCTTTCTATCTAGCTGACATTACACATTGATTAACGATATTCATTATCCATACTTAATATTATAAATGCGAAAGTGTGTTTGTATGTTTGTGTGTTTGTTTGTTTGTGCGTCTTTCAAGCAGTAATGGAGCGATAGATCGACGTAATTTTTGGCATAGAGATAGTTTATGGGTCCGAGAGTGACAAAGGCTACTTTTTATCCCAGAAAAATGCACAGTTCCCGAGGGAATCATCGAAATAACGTATTAAGCTATACCTAATATATTTAAATAGCGACTCTTTTCCTTAAAAAAAAAAGAAACATGGTATTTTTGCTAAACATTTCATTAACATACATTTAAACATTTAATTCTTAGATTAGTTAGTAGTGTAGAGTACAATTTTGACTGCAAATGTTTTGCTCCCGTGGTCATTTAAATTGCGGTCATTATATCAATGTGACATTTTGATTTGTTAACCTTGGTTAGTAAGTAAATAAGTTACACAAGTGTTAGTAAATAATGATGTGGCACAATCATTTGAAATATAGCTATTAGCGGGGATTTCCGTTTAGAAAACAGTAAAATTATCTTCTTTTTCCTCATGGTTGTAGAATGGGAACAATGTATCAAGGTCACGCGAGTATTTGATAACGAGATTGAACGGCATAAATGAGTTTTAATGCATTTTAACGTCGTTTTCAACGCAACTTGCGGTTAACGTAATCCTTACTTTTATAAAGGAGAAAGTGAGTTTGCTTGTTTGTGTGTTTGTCTCGCCGTAATGGAGCGACAGATCGACGTGACTTTTGGCACAGAGATAGTCTATGGGCCCGAGAGTCACAGTGACATAGCCTACTTTTTATCCCGGAAAAATGCACAGTTCCCGAGAGAACCGCGCGATAACCGAATACCACGCGGAGCCGCGGGCAAAAGCTAGTAATTTGTATGTGGTAGTGGTAGAGCCTTGCTGTAACCATGCTGCAGTACGAATGGGCCGGAACGACCGGGTTAGTACCACACTCCCTAACTAACTCCCCTTCCCATTCCCAACATAATTTATTAATAACAATAACAATAAAAACAAAACACACAATGCAACTTAAATAACTACTTAAACACTAACCACTAACTTAAACAGTCGGGTAATAAACCAAAATTAATTAGAACCAACACCGAAAATATGAGTCACAAGCCGTTAATTGTTTGCATCTGGCATCATTCAAAGGCTCATGATTGCGAAAACAGTTTCATCGGCTCCGATGCACGTGGGACAAAAACTCGAGGTATGTACTACACCTATTTTAAAACATGAATCCCGACAGCAAAAAACACTCAAATTACACGGGAGCGCCAAAGTTCGCATACTCTTCGCTAGTCATACCGTAATTTTTGTCCGAATCATCGTTTGTCCGATTTTTTTTCGCACATGGTCATCCTATAGAAAACTGTAGGTTAGGTTAGGTTTATTTTATAAGAATTCTAACCAATCTTTGGATTCAGATAATAAAGAGTTATGACAAACGATCATTCTGACAAAAAATACATTTGGACTTTCAATAAGTATGCGAGCCGATATGGACCCATTTTGTTTTCATTTAAGGTCTTTAAGGACTCTTTTTCGCGATGAAAGATAGCCTGTGTTCGTTCCCAAGGTCTATTCTATCTCTGAACCAAATTTCATCAAAATCGGTACAGCGGTTTAGGCGTGAAAGCGCCCATTCCGCTATTTGCGGGCGCCATTTTGAAAATCTATATAGCCTATGTCAGTACTACCATTTAGACAAATCCAACGACACTTCATTATGTCAAAAACCGTCCTGCCGTTTAGGCTGTAGGGCGTGCCAAAGAAATGGACATACATACATACACTTTGCAGGTGGTAGGACCTTGTGCAAGGTCCGCCCGGATTGCTACCACCATCTTGCTCGCTAATCCTGCCGTGAAGCAGCAGTGCTTGCACTGTTGTGTTTTGCCGTGGAGAGTAAGACAGCCGGTGAAATTACTGGCACTTGAGGCATTCCATCTTAGGCTTCTAGGTTGGCAACGCATCTGCAATACCCCTGGTGTTGCAGATGTTTATGGGCGGTGGTGATCTCTTACCATCAGGAGACCCACTTGCTCGTTTGCCTTCCAGTAGAATAAAAAAAAAAAAAAAACTCGAAAAACATAACCCTCCTTCTGTCGCAGTCGGGTAAAAAAAGTTCTTTGCGTAAAAATTCCGGCAATTCCAAACCATAAAACCATCCGTGAAAGTTAACGTATCTGACATTGATTATATCATTAAACTAAAGAGGTCTGAATAAAAACACTCTGTATTTAGCTGGACGTCACTAAAGTCGGCACTAAAGTTACGCTCTCTGGCAATTCTGTTTAAATTTTTCAATACTTTGTAGAAGGTTTAACTTTCACCTTTAACGACGGGGAGAAATTAAAAAGGTTGCGCAAAAAATTATAAAATTAAAAAAATCAACGATGAAATTCGAAATATTTTTTTTGAAAACTGCCAGGGGATATTTTGATTTCAGGTTAACTGCTAGGCCTTTTGGTTTTGCGTGCGAAACCGCAGGTAAATGCTAGTGCAGTAATAAATCAAAAGCTTGTTTTATCTACTCACTTGGCTTTTTAACTTCTTGCTCGGGAACGCCCATGATTTTAAATAAATACTTTAAAAACTACTTGAATTTTCTGACTACAATAATATCGATTTATTCGTATTTTAATTTCAAGTGCGCTGGAGTTGTTTACTCCACGCCGTGAGTATAGCAACTATTATTTTTTTATGGCCTTCTATCATAGATTACTATAAAACAGAGGTTACAGCTGTTTAATCAGACTCCATCTTTCTGATAATCAATCTTGACAACCTATGACCATCATAACAAATATGAGATGCAATGTCACGATTTCTTGAAAGTGTTAGGTATTTGATACTTATCTGATGTCGGATAAGAATTATCAGGTCTAGTGATATTACTAGGCGAACTCAGCTTCTCTACTGAGTACAATGTTCAGGTACTAGCATAGTAGAGGGTATTAAGAGAAGTTTCCCTGCCGGCCGCGCGGACGCGTTTGGTATTCGTTTGGAATATTGCTGTCCTTATCGCTCGTGACATAAGCGCTCGCAGCCGTCCCCCCATGCACATCCCCTCCCGCTTCTCCGCTTCCCGCTAATGTATATCGAGATAGCTGTAGGTTTTTTAACATTTGGGCGGTTGAATTTTGGGTTTTCCTCATATTATACGAAAATTATCTAGCACAGAAATCAATGATATTTTACAGTCAAGAACTTCATTATATTTTCTATGCCTGTAGTTTTTCGATTTTTGTAAAAATGCTTTAATAGTCTGTAATTCTTGTGCAAAGATGACATCTTTTTTTTTGTCGACTTTTGAGCTCCTGTAATTCTGATATTACACATTTATATAAAAGTTTGAAAAACCACAGGCATAGATAGTTACGTCTAGTACATACTTACACAATTTTATCTACTTCTGTTGCCCAGTTTTCAAATGAGACCGGGACAACGTTTGTATGGAGAATGGAACGAAGAGACTTCTCTTAATACGAACTCAATAAACTACCTTTAATAAACAAGTAAATCGCTGGCCGAGTGTAACAGTGGCACAAGTCAAAATATTGAAATTAATTTAATATGCTCATATTTCTTGTATAAGTCTAGTTGTCAAAACTTTGGTGTGCTTTTTGTAGAAATTTCAAAATTTTGACTTGTGCCACTGTTACACTCGGCCAGCGAAATATTCCTTAACATACCTATATAACAACAAAGCATGACTGATACTCGTAAGATGATAACCTAGCTACCTTTGCCTACTACAGATTTCCGTATTGGTGAAACCATGTTTTTTTTTAAACAGTATAGGCTTGCGTTTGGCCACAATGACGCCTGATGGAAAGCGAGGATGAGACCTACGATTGTCTAGTAAATGCTCATTCACTCTAGACTTGAAAGCGGCCAAATTGTAGTGTTCAGGAAATACAATCGCAGGCAGGGAATTCCACTCTTTTGCCGTGCGGTTGATAAAAGAAGAGCGAAAACGCTTTGTGCGGATTTTGGGAAGACCCAGCCTACTTCTGGTCGATCTGTGGAAGAAAGGAGCAGGTGGAATAAGGTGCAGTTCCGGAGCATGAAGCATATCTTAATATTATTTCTGACCAACAAATCACAGAATTTTATCAATAGATAACTACAAACATACGAAACTATTACTAGGCAGGGACTTGGAAAATTAGAGAAGTAAAGAGAACGATCTTTAAACCTCTTTCGGAATGTTGAGAAATGATAACTCCGATTCCTTTATCTTCTTTTTAATTATACATCCATAAACACAACGGTATAACTCAGACGGATTATATCGTTACAAATCACGTGTGATGCGTCCAGCGTGCGAGCCGAGCGGCAACCCACTGCCGCTCGCCCAATGATTGGGCGCGCCGGCTGAACATACCTAAACTGCGGAGTGTACAACCACTGCTCCGACTCTGAAGCAAATTCCATAATATGAGGACATCATCATCATCATGTCAGCTGAAAGACGTCCACTGCTAGACATAGGCCTCCCCCAACGCTCTCCACTCAGACCGGTCTTGTGCTTTTCGCATCTATCGCGATCCCGCGATCTTAACTAGGTCGTCGCTCCATCTTGTTGGAGGCCTACCGAGAGCTCGTCTCCCGGTCCGCGGACGCCATTCGAGAATTTTTGACCCCATCGGCCATCAGTCCTGCGAGAAATATGCCCCGCCGACTGCCACTTCAGTGAGGACATGTTATGAGGACATAATCATTAAGAACTCACTAAATGTAATCTAAGTCTATCGTCTGTTTATATTATATGTAGATATACGAGTACGATAGACGGAGTTCTGTGGTAACAAATTAAAGAATCAATGGAATCTGTACACATTTACTCTTTTTGAAGTCGAATGAAAATGATACAAAGATACAATTAAAAGTGAATTATCTGCAAGCTATGTTTTTTGTTGCCGCTTCTGTCGCTATCAAAGTCAAGGACATGTTACATTGACCGAGGTTTAAGTTTTTCTTGGAATGAAACAAAAACTGGTGCTTGATCTGATAGTTTTTCACTATTGTGTTGACACATATATTTAGATTAATGAACCATGATGATATGGTTGGTTGGATGATGAGATGATTAGGTTGTAGGTTAGGTTTTTAGTTTTAGTTTGTAGGTTGAGTATAGATTTAAGTTGATTTTATTTTGTCTTTTTTTTCGTTAGCTAAATTGTTTTTTATTTTTGAAATAAATAGTTTGATTAATGAACTAGAGCACTTTTTAATTCAAATTGCGAAAGTTTTTGCAAAAATGTTTTGAAATGTGAACTAAAATGATTTCTTTGCTCACTGGCGGCCTTCAAGGGTTCGACGTTTATGGTCGCGGGTGAGCAAAGAATTTTTTTTACTTCATTGATATGGACCTCCGCAAAGCAACGCCTGATTCAATAAATTATTTTAAAATGTGTGCGCCTATTGGTTTCCTTACATTTCGTCTTTGTGTAAAATTATTGCATTGAGTGTTGGCATGGCTATGTCTGTACGCTGTGTAGAGGTGCAGGCTGAAAATCAGCGCGGTGACGCATAGTCCTCACCGCATATGCTGAGCCTGAACCTTTTGCCACATATTATTATGTAGCTGAGCATATGTACTTCTCACAAATATGTTTTTTTCTAAGGGCAATAAATGTTATTATTATTATTTTTATTATAAAGGAGTCGTGGTGGCCTAGTGGTTTGACCTATGGTCTCTCAAGCAGAGGATCATGGGTTTGAATCCCGGCTCACATTTCTGAGGTTTTCGAAATTCATGTGCGAAATTACATTTCAAATTTACCACGAGCTTTACGAAACGAGCAGAATTCTGCGAAGCAATACGAATGGTGTGTGTGAAGTTCACAATCCGCAATGGGCCCGCGTGGAAGTTACAACCCAAGCCCTCTCGCTCTGTGAGGAGGCCTGTGCCCAGCAGTGGGACGTATACATAAACTGGGAATTTTGATTTTTGGTGTTCAAATGCGTGCATACTGCCGCTGCGTTAGAAGATTTTTTTTTAGATAGTTTGTTGATAATATCATCTCTACAATATTTATTGGATTAGATATGATACGGATAAGAAGGACAGACGCACGAAAATCACGTTTTGTATAATCTTGTCAATGTTACAGATAGCTAGCCGTTGACATAATTTGGCAGCTCTTAAGATAAAAATTTAAAACAATGACGCGCACGCTGACAATCAAAAACATGTCTTTTAACATTGAATGTGGATCTCGTTGAGTTTCTTGCCGGATTCTTCTTAACATAGGTTTTCCCAAACAGGGGCCTATTGCATAATAAAGTACAAGCTAGCTTAGTGATTTTGGTTGTAACTGTCATTTTCTGTTGCATAACAAAATATGAGTGATAAATCTATAAGTGAATAAAGTACAAGCTAATAATATTAGTAATTTTGGTTGTAACTTGTAAATTATTGTTGCATAATAAAATATGAGTGATAAAATACAAGTGAAAAAATATGAGTCCTAATAACTAATATAATAAGTGCATTTTATTAGTTTTTGTTGCAATACGAGTCTAAAACTTCAAATTATTAGTTGTAACTTGTATTTATTACTACGTACCCAAGGACCACGGTAGTTTTGAATTACAGGTGATTTGGTTAAGGTCTAATCGACGAAAAATATTTAATATTTTGCATTTATCCGATGCTGACGATTATCAATATCCTAATAACCCGTCACCAAAAGGTTTAAAAGGACAGGATCAACTTAAGGGAAAAAACATTTATTTTTTCAACTTCTATTAATAAACGAATTTGAACAATTTCATGAAATAATTTTTACTTGTAGGTAATGTACGGGTACATTTAAATAAATTATTAGAATCATCAATATTCTTATTATTTCTGATTTACATAGGCGCTTTCCGTATTAGTTTGATTATCGGATGTAGTTTCTGGAATAAACACAGCTAGTGTAAATTTATCCATATTACTTCCCAAACCATTTTCGCAGTTAGAAATTCCGAAAAAGTTTTACGTTGACGTTACTGTTCCCGCCGAGTTGTATATTTTTATTTATTTATTTATTTATTATATGCGCGCACGCGCACGCGGTGTGTGTGTGTGTGTGTGTGTGTGTGCGTGCGTGCGTGCGTGCGTGCGTGCGTGCGTGCGTGCGTGCGTGCGTGCGTGCGTGCGTGCGTGCGTGCGTGCGTGCGTGCGTGCGTGCGTGCGTGCGTGCGTGCGTGCGTGCGTGCGTGCGTGCGTGCGTGCGTGCGTGCGTGCGTGCGTGCGTGCGTGCGTGCGTGCGTGCGTGCGTGCGTGCGTGCGTGCGTGCGTGCGTGCGTGCGTGCGTGCGTGCGTGCGTGCGTGCGTGCGTGCGTGCGTGCGTGCGTGCGTGCGTGCGTGCGTGCGTGCGTGCGTGCGTGCGTGCGTGCGTGCGTGCGTGCGTGCGTGCGTGCGTGCGTGCGTGCGTGCGTGCGTGCGTGCGTGCTTGCGTGCGTGCGTGCGCGCGTGCGCGTGCGCGTGCGCGTGCGCGTGTGCGTGTGTGTGTGTGTGTGTAGGACAGCCACCGCAGCGCAGCGTAGGACGTCCACCAACGAGATGGACGGATGACCTGGTTAAAGCCGCGGGTTCACGGTGGATGCAGGCCGCTGCCAACCGAAGCAACTGGAGGTCTATGGGGGAGGCCTATGTCCAGCAGTGGACGTCCTACGGCTGAGATGATGATGATGATGATGATATAATACACGTAAAGTTCGAAATATATAAAAAGGAAAACGCAACAATTAATTTGCGTGGGTCTTAACGAAAGAGATTCTTTACAGAGACCTTACTGTATCGTTGCGAACAAAATTTTAATATATATTTTTTTTTTAATTTATTGGCTAGGTAATTTTTTTTTAGGGTTTCGTAGCCAAAATGGCAAAAATGGAATACTTATAGTTTCGCCTTGTCTGACTGTCTATCCGTCCGCGGCTTTGCTCTGGGGCTATCGATGCTAAAAAGCTGTAAATTTGCAATATGTATATGTAAACTATGCCAACAAAATGGAATAAAAAAAAATTATACCTCACACAGACGTAAAGGGGGGGGGGGTGATTTTTTTTCTCATCCCACCATGTAGTGTGGGGTATCGTTGCACAGGTCTTCTAAAACAATTAGGGGGCTCGCTAAAACGATTTTTCAATTCAGCGATTTCCTTGCAAAATGTTCAAATTTAAAATGCAAATTTTCATTAACATCGAGCGTCTCCCCCCCCCTCTAAAATCTAAACCAGTGGGTGGAAAAATTTGAAAAAAAATCAGTATAGTTAGTAATTATATAAAACTTACAAGGAAAACTATAACGGTTCTTCTTCTTCTCTTTTAAAATATGGCTTCTGTCCTAATTAATTGGACAATTTCGCCAGTGTCAAAGTATTCTCTTTCGAGAGGCAGCGTTGTACGGTCATTGTAGTTTCTGTAACTTGATAGCAAAATTACAGAAACCACGTGTGGAGACAACTTGCGCATTAAAAAATATCAGACACGAGAGCAAAATTGAATTTTGTGATCACTGTTCACTGTTAAGGTTAATCGCCGCATAAAACACTATCAAAATTATACTTCAACTAGCCAAAGAAACAGAAATAGCAAAATTAGACATTGGTCTACATCCGCCATGTTCGAATGCCACAAATCCCTATAACGGTTCAGTTTTTTTAACAATTAAAAGTAAATAGCAGACTAAGGTATAAAATATACCTTAACTTGGAATATTCCGTAGAAAATACGAAATCCTCAGAAAAATATTACTTATTTTTTTCGTAATGAATACGGAACCTTATATCGGGTGTGTCCGACACGCTCTTGGCCGATTTTTCTACTACGCTACTAACGCAGTAGCATGCATTGAGCACGCGAATCCGCGGACAAACATACAAATAGTTAACTTATAAATACGAACAAACAATTCACCTAATTATTCTTCGCGACTATCCAAATCTTATCAGAACTTTCTTAATACAGTCTTACTGAGTAAACTAGGACGGGAAACTTCGTTTTATTAGGGTACCCTAATAAATAAGAGAAATAAAACTTTTGGAACAATGAGCTTTGCCGGGCTTTTCGTAAACTATAAATCATTTAAAGAGTGCTCTGGTTGGAGACGGCTGCCATACAAATTATCATGTAACAACGAGTTAACACCCATTTAGTCCACTTTAGACTGGATTTTTGCCGTCCTTTTGCCAAGTTTCTTGCGGTGCAATGATAGTCTTTCCGAAAGCGCTGTTAGTTCAAAAAATGACGTGTAAGTGCCCATTGCACCATATTTACTAAATAAATTATTTTGATTTTTTATTTTTATTTTTTCCCTTTTTTTGGCGTGTTTCTAATAATAAAATTAAGTAATATTCTTCTAAGGATTTCGTATTTTGTACGGAATATTCCGAGTTTAGGTATATTTTAGAATAGAAAAGAATAAGTTTATTTCTCTGAATATGGTACAATTGATGGAATTGTTACATTTTATTCAGCATATCCTGCCCCTTACAGGCGTAGAAATATGTATTATGTTTGCAATTAGGTATAATTATATAGGGAAAAATATCGAATTAAGCTAGACCTATAAATTACCTACGCCTGCCTTATACTTTAGGCTGCTATTTACTCTTAAACTACAAATAATTCTCAAGAAAACCTTACCGATATAATTTTCCTTATGAGTTTGATATACTTAAAGGGTCCACGGAAAGAACATGTCTAGTCACCTTTTTTTTTAAATTTCTTTTAATTTGAAAATGTAGAGCTCGCCAAGTACTATGAGTTACCATTGAATATGGATAACTGAAAACAATATAAAATAACTATTTTTCACTTTTAAATAAATGTTAACCAAAATAATTGTTCGTGATGACTAACTTTTAAACCGCTAAAATTCAAAAATTTGCTTAGGCATTGACTAGAGATGTTCTTTCCGTGGACCCTTCACTTACTCTAGCATACTGACATACTTGCAGTGACAAGAGTATTATAACTCTTCTCGCTGCAAGGAAGCGAATTCTCGCCGGATTTGTGAGCAGCCAGCGATCGACTATTAATATACATTGTGTTTCTTTTACTCACACATGATATTATATCTTTTGTTCGTTTCTTGAGCGAGAAAATAGTCGAAAGCCGATCGCTACTTCGCTGGCGGTGAGACAACTGCCTTAGACGTAAACCTGTTATAAAACTACTCGGTCAGACCTGGAAGCACTTTGTTTGATGAAGCTATAACATTTCTAGTGCATCAAAGATTGCATCGTATATTTGAAAATTTCCTCACAACATTGTTTTTTATGGATGTTAACATCACGAATACAAACTTAAAGGAATTATTCGGTATGTAGTTATTTCATGCATTAATCACGATAATTTCAGAAATCATTATTTATTTAGAAGAAGGAAGTAGGTAAGGTACCTACCGTTACCAATTCGCAAAATAATTGCTCCCGAACTTAGTGCCGTGCGGCCGACATACATCGCGTCGCGCACCCGACTGCTTTCCTGCGATTTTCCTGCAATCTGCGCTCCAGGGGTGGGGTAACTCGAACCGGTGCGGGGCGGAGCGTGGCCATTCTGTACGTTAGTACTATTATATTATTATGTGCTAGAATTATGCTTGTTGATGGCTTTTTCAGTTGTAATTCGTTATAATAACTAATAAAGCAACTTTATAACAATGTACAAACACTCGTGTGGAGCACTGTCTTAAGTTGGGACTTCAACTTGAAACTGTTTGACCTTTCTTACCATAAAAAAGGGAATAAATGAATGATTAAACGCCAAGTTAGTGCTGATTTAAAGTTGAGATTGAATCCGAAAGTTGTTAAAGTTAAAACCAGCCAAGTGGCTGTTGGATATCTCGTCGTTGCGTCGTTTATCCTCAAAATGGAATGAATGAATGAATAAAAATTATTTCGAAACAACAATAACAACAAAAAAATCAGTATACAAATGTCTTAAATCTTGTGTATTGGGGCAGTTGTATCAAAAAAGGAGTGCACTAAACATGAGTCGAGGCAGGGGGCCACGACGCTGATTTTCAGTGGGTCCTAATTAAAAGGTAGCCTTGCTGAATGTTTTCTATCTAGGATTATGTAGTCTATTAAAATTGCCGGTCCAATTAAAGCGATCTATCCCACAGATATAGGTTACACTAGATAAAGCAAACACCTCAATCTCTATAAGAAACCAACCGTGTCACTTTGAGAATGAATTCTATTTGTGTTCGAAACGTGTCAGTGTAGTGTCGTGGTGGTGATAGTTGGGTTTGTGCAATGTGTGAGTTTATGTTTGTGTGTGTGTCTGTGTTTGTTTTTCAAAGTTTGTAGGTGGAGGATCTGCACACATTTTGTTGCAAAGAATTGTTTATAGTTAATTTCAACATTAAAATCGATCCACCCGTTTAAGAGCTACAGTGCCACAGAGACACACAAAGCAGTCAAACTTACAACACCTCTCTTTTTGCATCAGGGGTCAAAAATACAGAAAGATGATCTAAAATTATGTATCTGGGGGCACGGCAGTGCCCCCGCCAAGTCGAGCAAAAAAAAACAAAGGCACGGCCGTACCATACTTTTCTCGAAGCCATTCAGGCTATTTTCAACACCCTGTATTTTTGTTATGGCTAAAGCTAGAACCCTGAATTTTCAGTTACCTATAGGGCCTAATGGGACTTAGATATATTATCAATTACATTCAGTTCGAACACGTAGATTAAGAACTATCACATGTTAAAGTTCCTCAGTTTTGTCACTGACATACCTATACACTGACTTTTGATCATCATAATTCTAAGGTACTTCTAGCAGACCCACAAGCTCCAAATTTTAAATATAATTAGTTTTTAGCCTACATAGTCACAGAAAAATCCAAAATGTTGCAATTTCAGTCACGTTTCAATGTTATATAAACTGCACAAGTAAGTTTGTAATACCATATAAATACTAGCGATTACAAAGTTACACAGCAATGACTTTATTGAACGTAGTCGTATTGTATACGTATTAATGTTGAGTCTTAATACCTGAGTATTAAGGGTTAAAATGAAATTGTTTATCTTACTAATGTAATAAGTACCAAAGTTCGTTTGTTTGTGAATGTGTGTGCGATGCGAGTGGACGCGAGGATGGACGATGGAAATTGGAATATGGATGATGGACAATGGATAATGGTCGATGGACGATGGGTAGAAAATGGACGTTGGACGATGGAGGTGTGGACGATGGACGATGGGCGACGGACGATGGATCATCATCATCATCATCATCATCCCAGCCTATATGCGTCCCACTGCTGGGCACAAGCCTCCTCTCAGAATAAGAGGGCTTGGGCCTTAGTTCCCACGCGAGCCCAGTGCGGACGATGGATGGTGGAGGATGAACGACGGACGACAGAAAACGACGGACGACGACGGATGACGGAAGTTAGACGGGCGAAAGACGAACGACCGACGAAAGACGATGGATGACGACGGAAGTTCGACGACGGACGACAGACGATGACTGACGAGGGAAGTTCGACGACGGACGATGACGGACAACGGACGATGACAGACGACGGACGACGACAGAAGACGAACGCCGACAGACGACGGACTACGAACGATAGACGATGGCGACGACGGACAAAAGACAACGACCGACGACGGACAAGACAACCGACGACGGATGACGGACGATGACCGACGATCGACGACGGATGATGGAGGGTGGACGATGGACGATGTACGATGGACGACAGACGGTAGACGGACGACGGAAGTTCAACGATGGGCGACGATGGACGACGGATGACGACCGACGATTGACGACGACGACGACGACGACAACGACGACAGTCGGTACGGACGATGGACTGTAGACGATGAACGAGGATGGACGATGGACGATAACCGAGGATAGACGATGGACGGTGGACGATAGACGAGAATGGATGATGGATAGTGGACGAGGATAGACGATGGATGGCACACGATGGACAAGGATGAACGATGGATGATAGTGGACGATGGACGATGAACGATGAACGAGAATGGACGATGGACGAGAATGGACGATAGACGATAGACGAGGATGGACGATGGACGATGGACAAGGAAGGATAAACAAATGAAGATAGTAGTGCGTTATTACAAGAAGTAGTACCCGAAAAAAAAAGAACTGCCTACAAAAAGTGATGAGATCCCACCAAAAACATTACATGTAAAAAGCTGCAAGTCTCGCAACGCAATGCAGTTCTTGTAATGCTAAAAAGGTTTGAGATGCAATGTTATACCAAGTCGGTTATTTTTGTCAGTACCGGGGGGTTTCCATAGAACTCGATTTTCACCAACTTGCTTATTTTAAAACCATAGAAAAATACAGTTTATAGTTCTCAAATAAAGAGTAAACCAAATTATTTTTTAAACACATAATGACTTGGCCATCGCACTCAACCTTTAGTCATTCTCGTATTATGTGTATCACTCAAACTGCAATCTTTAATTATAATTACTTGAAATAGCTGACGTTGATGATTATAATTCTTATGTCATTATGTAGCCTTGCGATGGCCAAGTCATTTATGTGTTTAAAAATAATTTGGTTTACTCTTTATTTGAGAACTATAAACTGTATTTTTCTATGGTTTTAAAATAAGCAAGTTGGTGAAAATCGAGTTCTATGGAAACCCCCCGGTACTGACAAAAATAACCGACTTGGTATAACATTGCATCTCAAACCTTTTTAGCATTACAAGAACTGCATTGCGTTGCGAGACTTGCAGCTTTTTACATGTAATGTTTTTGGTGGGATTTTATTTGACACGCTGCCAAGTTTAGGGTAAGCGACTTATTAGTGCCACATTACAAAATCTATCCAGACAAATATTAAATAATTTGTATGATCCTCTTTAACTGCCAAATCCAGTGCAGTGGTGTTTATCGCTCAATAATTACGGACCTTTATTTGGAGCCTTCAATAACAAATCCAATTATAAGCTCGCCTGATTGGCTGCGAACGATTTGAGAGGGTTAAACGATGATTTGGGCAAACAGTTTGACTTAATTTAAGTTAAATTACTTAAGGAGTTTATTAATTAAAATATGCACGGATACAATTTGGTTTCTATGCTAGTAGTTAGTCGGAGTTTACAATAATATTTACTAATATTTACTAGAGTGCCCTGGAAATTTCCCCTGGGAATTCCCAAAATTTATATCGTGGTCTGCATTCAGATTGTTTTAAGAACAAGCTGTCCAAAATCTAAAATTTTAAACCAATTTTCTTTTAATTTAATACAAAGTCTAACCTAACATCGGTTACAATGAATGGAAAATAACGTTTTCTGTTTTCTTAATTTCTTAACATTGAAAAGGATAGGGTAAAAGCAAAACTAACGCCTACATACAAAAGTAACGTCAGACAAAGATAATGTGATCGACACAAATTCACGATATATCATTAAAGCTACCCTTTTCGCAAAGGGATCGTTTTGTTGCGGGAACGCGGTGAAGTGGGAAAGGTTTTAGACAAGTCGGTTCCTTCGTTTAATAATTTAAACACATCTTTTTCATGATTATTTAGAACCCTTTTTTAGGGTCACGTGCTCAAAAAGCGCCAAGAACATGCGTATGGTGTACTGCCGTTTCGCCAAAATATTTTTCGCCAAATTTCACTTCCCAAAAAACTTATCGCACTAGTTTCATTTCCCAAACGAATCTTTAGCATATTTACATTTTGCATTTTATTCATATGGTCAAATTATCATTTGGCATAATTTTACTTTGTCAAATTTTATTACGACAAACGTTTATTAAGCAAACGTTTTATTTTGGCTAATATTGTATTCCAAAAAAATGTTTGTTCAAAATGACATTTCGGAGAAACCAACCACAAAAACCAACTGCTACCAGAAAAGTAGCTTAGGTTAGAACTGCGTCTTACACAGAAACGAACTGCTATCAGAAAAGTAGACGAGGTTAGGTTAAAACTCCGTCCCCCGCAAAAACGAACAGCTATCAGAAAAGTAGGTTAGGTTAGGTTAGAACTGCGCCTCCCCCACAGAAACGAACTGTTCCCATAAAAGTAGGTTATTGAGTGATGCGATATTTTGGGAAGAGTACGTTAAGCCAAACGATACATTTTACCAAATAATACTTGGCAATATGAAACATGACTAAGTAATTATTTGGGAAACACTAATTTGCCAAATAACAAACATGAACATGAACATGACTTGACAATAAATAAATAAATAAATAAATAAACAATTTATTAACTGTAAAATTGCGATAAGTTTTTTTGCCAAATTATTTTTTGCCAAATGATAATTTGAGTAAATTTTTTGGGATGTGATACTTTGGGAAAAGTTTTTTGGCCATACATTAGTAATCCCATGCATATGCATACGTCGCAGGGGTGGATCTTGAATTTGTGGGGCCCTGGGCTAATACTGCTTAGGGGCCCTACCTAATTACTTAAACCTCATGATCAGATTTTTTTAATTCTAGATAATTTTTATTATTGACAATATTGCCTATTGTTTTCAGTTCAGGTTTGGGGGCCCTCTGTATTCACGGGGCCCTGGGCTGCAGCCCAAAAAGCCTTTAAGTAGATCAGGCCCTGATAGGTACGTCGTATTTTCAATTCACAGATGATTCACAAAATTAACGCGCGTCAAAGTGCTTCAATCAAAATATATAAGATACCTACTAAAATTTGTCTTAAGCCTTAGCCCGCAAAATTAGCCTAGATTAATTTACTATAAATAAGTACCCAGTAATATTTTTTTTAACTAAGTTTCCTCGGTGTCGGGGGAAATTATTAGTACACTTTAATTTTCTAGTACCCTAGTAAGTAAGTAGTAAAAAGCACTGTAGTGGACACTCAGATTTTGAGAAATGATGTTGAATCTTCAATTTCCTGTTCCCACGGAACTCCGAACAGCCATTCTTTCATACAAACTGTAATTGGGTTGAAGCACTCCTCTCCTTTGTAAGCAACCCTCGGAATTGGGCGAGGAAGGGTACAAAGTCGTATGCGGTCAGTAATAAATACATTTAGAGGTAATGCAGCCGTTTTTTAGGGTTCCGCAGGCAAAATAGTGAAAAAGGAACCCGAAAATACCGTGAAACTTGCCCATATTAAGAGAAGTTTCCTTGCCGGCAGCGCGGCCGCGTTAGTTATTCGTTTGGGATGTTGCTTTCTTTGTCGCTCGTGACATAAGCGCTCGCAGCCGTCCCCCCATGCACATCCCCTCCCGCTTCTCCACTTCCCACTAATGTATATCGAGATAGCAGTAGGCTTTCAAGATTTGGGCGGTATAATTTTGGATTTCAAGCAAACAAACAAGCTTTCAAGAAAAGAGCGTACTCCTAACTTTAAGGCCGACAACGCACTTATGACTCTTCCGATGTTGCTAGTGTACATGGGCGACGGTAATTGCTCACCATCAGATGATCCGTCTGCTGGTTTTTCCCCTACACCATAAAAAAACAGACAAACTTTTCATCATCATTATGTCAGCCGAAAGACGTCCAAGGCCTCCCCCAAGGCTTTCCACTCAGACCGGTCTTGTGTTTTGTGTTTGGCCGATGAGGTCAAAAGGTTCTCGAATGGCGTCTGCGGACCGGCAGAGCTGTTGGTTGGCCTCCAACAAGATGGAGCGACGACCTGGTTAAGATCGCGGGATCGCGGTGGATGCGACAAACTTTTTAGTGAGAAGTGAGATAATAAAAGTAACCAAAGTGTGCGTTTCAATCCCTATACTATAACTCCTGAGAGCCTGGGTATTAAGGTTGGTAGACTAGATCACGTACCTAAATGCAGATAAATGATTGCATTAATGTTTCTTATGTGGGGATCGCGTTGTGGACCGCCGCAACCCGGGACCACACATTTGTACAATTATCAGGAGACTTATTTGGGCCCAAGAATCGTGTGAGTGAGTGAGAGATAAAACCAAAATCTAGCCTTTTCCGTTTACCTTTACTTGCCCGAATTTCACTTGCCATACCAATGTTTGCCATAGAATATAGAACCGTGCTGTTTTCAGGTTTTTTTAATGTCATTATGTAGAATGTAGTAGGTTAGGTTTGGTTAGTTCAATATCACCTCTAAAGAAATTACTATTTAAGAAATAAATTACTTTATGGCAAATGAAAATTCTACAAAACGATACATTCGGACATATGAAATTCGGGCAAAAGATTGAAAACCATTTGAACCCACGATCCTCTGTTTAAGAGGCCATAGGTCAAACCACTCAGCCACCACGGCTTTTTTTGATTTAATTTATAAATAAATTTTATCATCCATACTTAATATTATAAATGCGAATGTGTGTTTGTATGTTTGTGTGTTTGTATGTTTGTCCGTCTTTCACGCCGTAACGGAGCGAAGGATCGTCAAGATTTTTGGCATAGAGATAGTTTATGGTGTGTACCCCGTGTGGTGTCGGGTTAGAATTACACCTCTCCATTTCTTCCGTGGATGTCGTAAGAGGCGACTGAGGATATGGGTTAAGGTATACCGTAGGCGGCAGGCTAGCAACCTGTCACTATTGTACCGTTTTTATCAAACTTTAAACCTAAAATTGCTAAAAGTGGCTCCGAAGCGGTAACGTTTCGTGTGCTCTGCCTACCCCATTTGGGAATACAGGCGTGATGTCTGTGTGTGTGTTGTGTGTGTGATAGTTTATGGGCCCGAGAGTGAAACAAGCTACTTTTTATACCGGAAAAATGCAAAGTTCCCGAGGGAACAGTGCGCGATAACCGAATACTACGTGGTTGGGGCCTCGTGAAAAAGCTAGTTTATTGAATAAATTTAATAGTAGATTAACCGTCACATAAGTAAAAAAAAACAGAAGCTTTTTCAAATAAATCTTCGTGACAATCGCAGTTTCAAGCAACCGCCCGGCTCCAAAGACTCGCGACCAAATCCATTGCGAACGATTTCGTAGTTCATTGCATGTTCTACCAAGTAAATACTCAGCAGCCAGCGTTTTAGCCGCGTAGTGCATAGAGGTCTTAGTCAACGGTCGAGTGTTAGTACCCATAATTACATTGCAACCACGCCTGCACTATCGCTGAGAAGCAAGCTTTGCAAACACGATAGAAGACGGTTTTATCGTGTAGTTGCTAATTCGTAGATTTCTTAATCGAAAATTTATTGTGCTTGAACAGAGATGGTCTAAACCATTACTTTCATTTCGCCGTAACTTTCTACTAAACGAAGTAGACATCATCATCATCATGCCAGCCGAAAGATGTCAACTGCTGGACATAGGCCTCCCTCAAGGCTCTCCACTCAGACCGGTCTTGTGCTTTTCGCATCCACCGCGATCCCGCGATCTTAACCAGGTCGTTGCTCCGTCTTGTTGAAGGCCTACCGACAGCTCGTCTCCCGGTCCATTGCCACTTCAAAGTAGCAATAGGCAGGCCACATAGCAAAAAACTCTTCTCAGATAAAATCGCGGGCAGCAGTTAGTATAATTTAAATCATTTATCGCGTCCACCGCCATCGCCGTCCTTTTTCAGTATATCGATCAATATCACACCTCTGTCCCTGACAGGAGTTAAATCAGCCATCGGTACCGCTGACAGCTAATGGTGGAATAAACTGTGAAAACAACGATTAATTGTTTATCCTAAAATATATGACCCGCAGATCTGGGCACGTGAATAGCTGTGCCATTGAAATTATAGGTGACTAAGCTGTTAAGCGGTCTCTTCATTCCATTCTCCATACAAACGTAGTCCCGGTCTCATTTGAAAACTAGGCAACAGAAGTAGATGAAATTTTGTACGTATGAACCCCGCATTATAAGGTTGGATGAGAAAAAAACTCGCCCCCACTGTCTTTACGTCTAGAGGAGGTACTCTAAATATATATATTTTAATTTTTATTATACCAATCGGCATAGTCGGCATAGTTTACATTATATTCGTATAAATTTACCGCTTTCTAGTATTGATAGTCCACGTGCAAAGCCGCGGACGGACAGACAGACAGACATGGCCAAACTAGAAGGATTCCGTTTTTGCCATTTTGGCTACGGAACCCCAAAAATGACGTGTAATAGTCCCTATTGCGGCCTACTCACTGAATAAATGTGAATATACATTTTTGGACCACCCTACATAGCCTTTAAAACCCTAATGGTGTTTCATAAGCCAATCTGCGATAAAAGCCATTACATAAATTAAAATTCAACTAAAATGATAATTAAAATGCCCTTAGGCATAAGGAAAAGCTTAATCGAGTAATAAACACCAAATTCCTTCATAGATAAGAGAATAGCGAGAGCACAAAATGCCCGAGTCTGCGATCAAGAATTAATCCCTCAATAGAAACTTTCATTTCCCTCATGCTATCCATCTTACTCTTTACCAATTAGTTACTAGAGAGAAAGGGATAAGACGGCCAAAGTTTGCTGTTGTACTGTAGGGATGTCACATCATCTATATGCAAATGCAATGGGCAAGATTGGATGTTTCTAATTGATTGAGAGGGAAGGGTTTAGCATAATTGGGAAAACAAATTTGTGTTAGGCCAGCTTGAAAATCAATACGAGAGAGATTAGATATTTTTAATTAGGGCCTGCATAAACACTGATTGATAAATTTCATGTGACAGATAAATGTAATGTCGTCTCTTTTTATTCGGACAGAAAGGAGACGGTACCGCAGATCTTTGTCTCATGATAAATGTGCACGACGCTGACTCACACGAGGGTTGGTTTTTTTTTAATTTGACTGAATATCAAACGAGCAAGTGGATCTCCTGATGGTGAGAGTTCACTACCGCCCATATACAAATGCAAAACCAGGGGGATTGCAGATGCGTTGCCAACCTAGAGGCCTAAGATGGGATACCTCTCCGCGCCGAAACAACAGTGCAAGCACTGCTGCTTTACGGCAGTATTAGCGAACAAGATGGTGGTAGCAATCTGGGCGGACCTTGCACACGGTCCTGCCATTTTTGATCATGAAACTACCGTGAGACTCACTCATATTAAATGATATTGTAATGGATAACTCACGTCTTAAATCGAGTTTAGCTCGACATGTCTCGGGTTATTCAAAACCCTTCATCACTGGAGCACGCGACTCGGCGGCTGCCGCAACACGCGCACTACGCGCCACCGCTCTGCTCGCGCGACACATGTCGAGCTAAACTCGATTTAAGACATGAGTTATCCATTGCAATATCAAAGTCAAAGTCAAAGTCAAAATCTCTTTAGTCAATTTAGGCTATGACAAGCACTTATGAACGTCAAAAAATCTACCACCGGTTCGGAAAAAACCTCTGTTAAGAAGAATCCGGCACGAAACTCAACGAGGCATTTTTTTTTAACAGATTCACAATATCATTTAATAAGGTCCTGCCACCTGCAAAAAAAGCTGCTTGGCTCCTGGTTCGCTGAAGTCCGTAAATAGAGAAAAATATTCAATTACGCCACGAGAAAATCCAATTTTAATTATGTTATCAGACGGAATTTGATATCAGAGAACAGATATTTGTTTATGCTTCGAGCAAACATCCGGGATGCACTCACGATTTCCATTTCCTGGGACAGAATTTTTTATGAGGAATGATATTCATCATTATTAAAGACCGCTCGTTTCAAATTCTGCGTTGTAGCGAAATTATCATAATACGAGTATATAGGTATAGCTTCTACGAACACTGTTGTAAAATAAATATTGTACAAAATCTTACATAGCTCTCACTAATCATAATCGGACGGATCGACGTGATTTTTGGCATAGAGATAGATTATGGGCCAGAGAGTGGCATAGACTACTTTTTAACCCGTAAAAATGCACAGTTCCTGAGGGAACAGCGCGCGATAACCGAATACCACGCGGGCGGAGCCGCGGGCAAAAGCTAGCTATATCTAAATGAGAAAGTTTTTGGGTATTGACGTGGATAATCCGATTCGATTTATGTGAAAAATTGCACATTAAACTGTTTGTAGGGTTAGGTACATATTCAACTAGGAACCCTTATACTTTCGCCACATTGGTCCGTCTGTCTGTCCGTCCGTGGCTAAACTCAGAAACCTTTAGTACTTAAAGCTGTAATTTGGCATGAATATACATAGGTATCAGTCACGTTGACAAAGTGGTAAAATATAAAAAAATTAAAAAAAAAATTGTAGAGTAGGTACCTATCATACACATAAAATGGGGATAATTTTTTTTGATAAATTTGGCCTTATGTTATTGTTGGATAGGTATTTGAAAAAGAATGGAGTTGGCATAAAACATTTTCTGGTAAATTGAATATTTTCGGAGATATTCACTCAAAAGTTCAAAAAATGTCTCCCCCTCTAACTTTTGACACGCACGTGTCTAAAAAAGAAGAAAAAGAAGAACGGAAGTTAAGTTACAACGAACTACAAGAACTTTTATATGTTACTTGTTGTTACGGAACCCTTCATGGGCAGGTCCGACTCGCACTTGGCCGCTTTTTCTGTGGTTTTCAATGTATTCAAGTTACAGTAGGTAAGTGTAAGCGAAACACCTGAAATCTATTTCTTTCCTACTTCACTATTTCAGGTACGTACTTAAAAAGGCTTACATCAAAGCATTCTAGGATTACAAAGAGAAATCCGCAAAGTAAGCTTTTACTATCCCAGCTTGCGCCGGAAATTAAACAGCTTAAAATTCCACTAAAATCCGGAATTTCAGACTAAATAGCTCTAGAATATTCAGAACAACACCTATGCTAATCTCTCGGAAACTATTATCGTTTACTGTTGGTTGAAATGAGCTTCTATCTCAACTTGGATGCGAGTACGCCTCAAGAGCACAAAGCCACCGTCATACCTTTGTTTCAGCTATGAGGACATTTTGAATGAAATAATTCCAAATTTACTTGGTCTTCGCGTACACCAGCAAAGCTTGAGGTATCCATACTTAGTATTACAAATGCGGAAGTGTGCGTATTTGTATGTTTGTGGGTTTGTCCGTCTTTCACGCCGTAACGGAGCGATAGATCGACGTGATTTTTGGCATAGAGATAGATTATGGGCCCGAGAGCGACATAGGCTACTTTTTATCCTGGAAAAATACACAGTTCCCGAGGAAACAGCGCCCGATAACGGAATACTATGCGGGCGGTGCCGCGGGCAAAAGCTAGTGTTATTAATAAAGTAAAAATAGGCATTTTGATTATTTTTTGTCACTCGGGTGTCTGTATTTGAAAAAGCAACTATTTTTTAAAGTTAGGTATGTGCAGTATTAAAACTATAAAACTAGCTTTTACCCGCGGCTTCGACCGCGTAAAATCCGGTGGCGCGCTGTTCCCTCGGGAACTCTGGATTTTTCCGTGATTAAAGTAGCCCATTTCACTCTCTGGCCCATAAACTCATACATCTTTACTTGCCCGAATTTCACTTGGTATATTAACGTTTGCCACAAAATATAAAGAACCGTGCTGTTTTCAGGATTATTTAAATGTTATCATAATAGAATGCAGTAGGTTAGCTTACGTTAGTTAAATATCAACGCTTAAGAAATTGCTGTTTCAGAAATAAATAATAAAAAAAATATAAAAAAAATAAAAAAACCTTTATTGCCACAACTTAAATTTTACACAATGTTAAAAAGATTTTAAAAAAGTGGGAGAAAAATAAAAAGTTGAGACAATGGGTCCACAGTCTCAGCATATGCTAGGCTTGATTGCCCGGCGCTGGTTTTCAGACTGGTCCCTGTTACTTTATGGCACATGAAAATTCTAGAAAATGATACATTCGGGCATATGATATTTGGACAAACGATAGAGAACCCCATAAACTATCTCTATGCCAAAAATGTCGTCAATCCGTCGCTCCGTTTTGACGTGAAAGTCGGGCAAACATACAAACACACACACTTTCGCATTTATAATACTGTATGGATTTCCCTATAAAAAGGGTTACGGAAAAACCTTTTTTCAATCCTAAGTACAATCATCAAGGTACCCAAAACATTATTATAACCCGAAGTTAACGCAGCTCGTTTCAAATTCCATCTTACCTTCTATCCATCAGACGTACAAAAGAGAATTTCTAAGGCGATTGTAAATTACAAAATAACAAAGATTATCCCAACTTGCCAAGTTAAAACCCCGGGGACCGAAATTGTATCTCGCGCGCGATAATTTAAGATATTCTTGCTAACAAGGCACGGAAAGAACTAGAATTGTGGGTTTAATTTTAACCCGTTGGAATATTGAGCGTAGACCAACAGGGAGACAAAATCATCATCATCATCCCAGCCTATATACGTCCCACTGCTGGGCATAGGCCTACTCTCAGACCGAGAGGGCTTGGGCCATAGTTCCCACGCGGGCCCAGTGCGGATTGGGAACTTCACACGCACCATTGAATTGCTTCGCAGGTTTGTGCAGGTTGCCTCACGATATTTTCCTTCACCGCAAAGCTCGTGGTAAATTTCAAATGTAATTCCGCACATGAATACAACACAAACACACAGAGACAAAATACATACATACATACATACGGGAGACAAAATATCATAGGACAATTATTGAATCAGGCGTTACTTTGCGGAGGTCCATATCAATGAACTAAAAGAATTTCCTTGCTCACCCGCGACCTTACGATAGCCTAAGCTTATGCAAAATATGCGCGTTAATGCAGTTCCTCCACCTCCACACTGTAAGAACAACAACGCTAACAACCGTTGTCAGTCTATCAACTGGTAGAATGGTGTACGGTTGTGTTACTCTGAAGATGAGCTCTGGTTGAGTTCAAAACGTCAGCGTCAGTGTGATGTGGTGGTGATAGATGGGTTTGTGTAATTTGTGTGTGTTCTTACAGTGTTGAGGTGGAGGAACTGCATGAACACGCATATTTTTCTTAAGCTTAGCTATCGTAAGGTCGCAGGTGAGCAAGGAAATTCTTTTAGTTCATTCAAACAATAAGGGTTCCGTTTTTGCCATTTTGGCCCTGGAACCCTAAAATGCTCGATTGATAACGGGGTATAGTCTACGATATGAGATGAGGCTAAAAATAAGTGCAAGAGTGCGAGTGCAGCGTTAGACAATACGGTCGAAATTTGTTCGACTGTGCATAAAGTATTGTATGTGATGTAATCTAGTAGATGTAGTCGGATAATCCGGGGCATGGCCTGGACGCAGATATATCGCGGTCCCAGACCTTGCCTGCTCATTTCTTTTGTCTGCCGGTGCAAGACATAGCCCTTAGCGGCGGAAACTTCGTGACAGGACGAGTTTGAAAAAGCGACGTATTCACTATTGTACTAAAACCTAATTGAAATAGATAAGTTGAAATATAGAAAATAGAAATAGAAAAACGTTTATCCGCATTTCACAAATTACATAAATACACAAAATAAACAAGTATAAAGTAAATATTATTTTATTTATTTATCAACTTTGGCACACAAAACAAATTAATGACAGTATTTGCGAAATCCCGACATCCCGACATTCTCACTTCAAAATTTGAAATTGAATTAATTAGAGATTAATTGTTAATTAGCAATAAAGAAAGAAAGAAAGAAAATACATTTATTTAACGCCATCAAACAAACATAGAAATAAACATAAAACAAATAAAGACATATATGACGCTAAATAGGTCCCCACTCAGCATAATGCCACGGCAAGCCGTGGGGCTGATTTTCAGTGAGGACCTTATCTAAAACTAACTTAAAATAAAAATTAAAAATAACAAATTAAAAAAGCTATTCATCGTTTTCATTGCATAATCTATATTTTCCATAATCCATATTTATTTCTGTCTTTTTCACAGTTGACTGCTCATGAGTCAATTGGAAGAGATCGCTGTTTGATGATAAAACCGTCTATTGGCTAATTTTAAACGGGTGGACTAATTTGAATGCGGTTTTATTTTATTTGAAATAAGGTTTTCTAGTGATGGTTCTTTCACATGTTTCATCAAGATCGGTTTAGCCGTTTTCGAGACACTGAACTTTAAAGTGACAAAGTCGGGGGTTTTCCAACTTTTGTTGGTTAATAACTTTTTTTTAGTATTTTTTAAGGCAGTCGGGTTTTTGTATTTTTTTAATATATTTTTTTTTTACTTGTATCACACCCCAAAGCGTCCGTGCAAAAAATAATAAGGATCGCTAGTCACTGACAGCTACTGAGCGATCGTCCGCTGTTCACGACAATACATTGCCATTTGTCCAACACGCCAACGTTTGCAGCAATGTGTGTCCGTGTGCTTACGAGCCAATTAATTCACGAGTTACTAGCTTTTACCCGCGGCTTCGCACGCGTAAACTATTCGGTGTTTATCCCTAGGTATCCCATGGGAATATCGGGTCAAAATGTCGCTTATGTATTATTCCAGACGTCCAGCTACCTATATACCAAATTTCATGACTCTAAGCCCACCGATTGTTATTTTAAGATTTTATCCCTATCCCGTGGGAATATCGGGATAGAAAGTATCCTATGTTTTATTTAATCCCAGTTATAAACAAACTTTTTACCAAATTTCATCAAAATCCGTCCAGCCGTTTTAGCCTGAAGAAGTAACAAACATACTCACTCACTCACTCACAAACTTTCACATTTATAATATTAGTAGGATTTAGGGCTCCGTACAATGACATTTAAACCAGGACGCACATTGCCGAACAAAATCCCCTTCAAAGAATGTCAGAACTATTGATTTGTTTGCGTGACAAATAAAATCACCTCACACAAAATAATTTAAATAATACGAGACGAAATTTGAACCTAGTCTTTACTCTATTACGGGTGAATTTCGCTTGACACCAACGCTTGAAACTTGACAACAACGTACTGAGAAAAAAGAAGGCCAGTTTTACCAAAGTGGCAGGCGAGCATTCTACCAACCTATCTACCTACTATCGACCTACCGATCGACTTATCGACCAACCTATCGACCTAACCTATCCCGGTGATGAACCAGTGATTTTAGGCCAGTGATTACCAAAGTGGCGCTCATTTGGCTCGGACATATTTGGGCGCGCGATTGTGAATCTACAGGTATAATTCATCAAAGGCTCCGTACCTCAAAAGGGAAAATAGGTATCCTGTGTTCCCTACTTTCTTATATTTTTAGTGCCTTTCTTTATTTATTTTATTTCGCATTGTTTAACACATACAAATTATTCATTTTTTTTATTTCTAAACGTTATTTTTAATTTGTAACTGGAATGATGCAAATTTGATTTCCGAACAAAGCGCCGCGACAGTGCTGCCCTCCTACGGCGGTTTTGTGTGGCTGTTATTAGCAAGCAACTTCGAATGTCGGCGCGCAATTCCCTTGAAATTAATTCGTTTCTATTCTTCTTGCAATTTCTCCTGAAATCCTGAAAACTTCATTAGCACTACAGCGTTTACCTCTTACCAGTTCAGCCAGAGACTTATGAACCTTAAAAATTATCAGAAATTTAACTTTTTTATCCGTGAATTTATCACAGTTATAGATCAAACTAATTTTTTTTATACCACGTCTGTGGCAAACAGGCATGCGGTCCGCCTGATGTTAAGCGGTTACCGCCGCCTAGGAACGCTTGCAACACCCGAAGTATCACTCGCGCGTTGCCGACCCTGCATAAACCTTTTTATACCCCTTTTGAAGACCTCCATACTGTAACTCCATACTGTGTTACTTTGGTTACTTAAATAAATGTTATTGAAACAATAATTTATTTTTTACGGAGTTTGGCGATACTTCTGTTTGTCCAAAACGCCAAAAGTTTGATCCAATATTTAGTCTATTTACGGGTTGATTAATATTGTATATGACGCATTGCTACATAAAAAATTGTCTCAATTCAGTACATTGTTTAGATTAATATGTGTTATATGTTCAAAAGATTTAAAGTTAATTATGTACAATACTGGAACAAGCAAAAACATGAATTTGTTTGCATACATAAATCAGCGGAAAGAACTCATAATACCTGTAGGTTTCTATAGGTATTATGATTGGCTTTTTGGAATCTTTTAGTATTTTTTATTTCAATTCCAAATTTTTACTTTTACGGTCATCCCGTGAAACCTAAATTGAAAATACAAACTGAAACATAGATGCACAGAAAAACAGAAAATTAAGTGACTATATTTGAAACAAAAACAAACTGAGATATGGGATGCATAGGGAAATTCGTGTCTGTGCCGTTGACCAGCGCAGCAGTGGTGTAGCGGTATAGCACGCGGCACGGAATGCCGAGGACCTGGGTTCGATTCCCAGTGTTGGTCTTATTTTTCTGGTTTTTCTGTGCATCTATGTTTCAGTTTGTATTTTCTATAGGTATTATATTACTACGAGTATAATATAATTTTATCTTACTCTGTGCTAATACCATTGACAGCGAGTCGTCTAGTACGTAAATTATTATCATCATCATCATCATCATCAGCCGGAAGACGTCCACTGCTGAACAAAGGCCGCCCCCATAGTACGCCACAATGAACGACAACTCGCCACTTGCATCCACCGGTTTCCCGCAACTCTCACGATGTCGTCAGTCCACCTGATGGGAGGCCTGCCAACGCTTCGTCTTCCGGTTCGTGGTCGCCACTCGAGGACTTTTCTCCCCAAACAGTTATCTGTTCTTCGAGCGATGTGACCTGCCCATTGCCACTTCAATTTGCATATTTTTCCAGCTATGTCAGTGATAGTTCTTCGATGAATTTCCGTATTCCGGATCCTATCGCGCAAAGAAACGCGCGAGAAGAAGGTAAATTATAGCGGCTATCAATCACAAGTGTCCACTCTGTTTCGTAGTAACCTAATCTATGGTATAATCAAGCAAGCGCCTGTCAAATTAATTCAATGCAAAACGAAAATTAGAAAGGCGCATCTGTTCATTTCTTGTTTGAATATTCCTAAATATTGCAGAAGTTCAATGCAGTATTCTCAAGCCACATTTAATACGAGCACAATACAAACGGGTTTTGTCTTGGAGCCAAAAATTTCTGCCGATTTCAAGTCGTATTTATTCGACAGGGTGTTTTAACATCTGCGCCTTCGTGAGAATGTAGAGTAAAACAGAGTGGTCAATTCTCAAAAGAAAAACTGAACTCTACAAATAGGATCGTTTTGTTGTTTTTCCCTGAATTCGACAAAAAAAGTCAACTTTGCACGAGAATTACAGACTATTAAAGCATTGTTACAAAATCGAAAAAACCACAGGCATAGAAAATATAATGAAGATCTTTATTGTAAAATATCATTGATTTCTGTACTATACTTTTCGTATAATATGAGGACAACGAAACCCAACATTCAACCGCCCAGATCTTGAAAAGCCTACAGCTATCTCGATATACATTAGCGGGAAGCGGAGAAACGGGAGGGGATGTGCATGGGGGGGGGGCTGCGAGCGCTTATGTCACGAGCGATAAAGACAGCAATATTCCAAACGAATTCCTAACGTAACGCGCACCGGCAGGGAAACTTCTCTTAGGAAAAGTAGTTTTCTTCATGTCCCGCCGAGTTTGAAAATATAGTTGCGGAATTTAAAATATAGTAATAACAGGGCATAAATCGGTACAGCGCGTGTTTAATGGTCGTATCACGAAAATGGCGCATTTTAAAATACTGCGGGAATACCGTTACGGTAAATATGGACATAAGTTGCTCGTGAAAGTTGGCAGTGGAACATTTATTTTGTATTAAGACATGAAAATAATCATATATCGTCAATTCGAGGCCAAAGTCGGTGTAATATTGCACTCGGAGTTGTTTTGCTGGCATGAACTATGAGGTGTGGCGTTAGCGTCAAAATTTGCTTTATTTTAATAGTCATTATTCAAAAATAAAACAAGGTCTTTATAAACAATCTATGTAACGCATAGGAATACCTCTAGACTTAATTAGCTGTTGTGATTTTGGACACGCAACTACGCACACATTTATATGATCCCACACAGATATGGGTATTAATTTTTAATCAGTTAATCAATGAATTGAAAAATCAATCGTCACAAAATTAATCACGATTAATTAATCGTAGGCGCGATTAAAGTAATTGAAGGAGTATTTAAATACAAATTGATCATTCATCATTTTAATCGACTAAATTTCAGGATTGATTTTCACTTAAAAGATAAATATGCACGTTACAATAATTAAATAAGTCTTGTCATGTGTTTTTCATTTGGAAAATCATTCTATGTGATATTTATTACTAACAAAATTTAATTCAGCAAGAGAAAATTTATCTAATTAATTAATTGAATAAAAAAATTTTCGGTGCTAATTAATCGACGATTAATTTAATCGTGACGAAATCAATCAAATGTCTTACGACTAAATTAATCAATCGTCATTTTTAATCGTTAATCGCGATTCAATAGATTAATCTCAACCATTATATTGTTAGTCGATTAAATTTTGTCCATCTCTGATCCCATGTGTTCATGCACTCACACATTCACAGTTGCATTTAGAATAGAGAAAATTATTGTCCTGCAATTGCAGTGTGCCTCAAGTTATACGCAATTTAAAAGGCTTATTTATGAACACGCAAATTACTATTAAATGCACAATAAATTTTAAAAATTTAATGATAAGAGCGCCAGCACTTTAATAATTTTGCACGAAACTACTTTTTAATTCATGGCAATTTTTTAAGTGTCTGAAGTTTTTTTTGTAGCTAATTGCGTTTCTGTACAATGTTTTAAGGTTAATAATTGACTGTAATCATTTTCATCGACGTACGGTACGGAAAACCTTCGTCAGTTATTAAATTGATTCCTTTATAAAGTCATAGACTCTTAGTACGTTTTGAAACCAAACTAAGTGAACAAGTGCATAACATCAAAGTATACTTACTTGATAATGTCATGATAACAAGGGTCAAAATAGTACATACCTCTAACATATAATAATATCTAGTTTCTGTGCATTTTTCCGGGATAAAAAGTAGCCTATGTCACTCTCGGGCCCATAAACTATCGCTATGCCAAAAATCACAATCTGTCGCTCCTTTACGGCGTGAAAGATGGACTAACATACAAACACACTTTCGCATTTATAATATTAGTATGGATGGATTATAAGAATAAAATACAATATTTTAGGTTTTAAGGATTTTTTTTATTCGATTAGATTTTCAGGGTTCCGTACCCAAAAGGTGACAAACAGAACCCAATTAATGCCTTAAGTAACTAAATTCTGCTAGCTAAACCATGGGCATGCAAACAGACATAACTTAGGACTTTTTGCCGTCGTAAATATTGTAATTAAGGCACGTTCAACTTAGACCACGGAACTTTCTAAGTCGAATGAAACTTTTTGTTCCTACCTTTTTTAAATAAAATTTGTATAATGAAAGTATAATTCTATATTAATTGGAATGGAATTTCTGAAAAGGTATCGAACTGTCGTTCCAGAGTTAACGAGTTAAGTTCTTAAGGAAGTTTAATGTTTTCAAGGAAATTAAAATTCTCGGTACTTTGTCTCTTGTATTTTGTTTGGAAGTTATTGCGTAGGCGAGTCATGGTTTGTTAGATCTGTTACTTATGGTTCCGTAGGTAGCTAAATTGGCAAAAGACGCTCTCGTTTTGTCATTTTGGTTGTCAGAAACGTATAACATGGGCGATTGATTCGAAGACTATAAGGGCTAATTGAAACCCAGATAAAATAATAATTAAAAAAAAATCAATGAACTCGTTTGCCTTTAAGAAAAAAAGAATAAGTCTTCTGGTCTAGAACTCTCATCATTATTAGCTTTCAAATGCTCTCCATAGCTCGTTGCGTGACTCTGAGCCTCTCCAAGAGGCCAACAGTGAAGGACCACGTCTCAGAGCCAGTGGGGATGGTAGCGGGTAGTCACCCGGAGATTCTTCTCCTGCTCTTTCGTTACCTGGTCCGCTGCCAAGGCCCGGTACGGGGCCATGGCGGCCGAATTACCATCTGAGAGAATCCCCAAATATTTTTGCTTCATCATCATCATGTCAGCCGAAAGACGTCCACTGCTGGACATAGGCTCCCCCAAGGCTTTCCACTCAGACATGTCTTGTGCTTTCCGCATCCAACGCGATCGCGCGATTTTAACCAGGCCGTCGCTCCATCTTGTTGGAGGCCTACCGACAGCTCGTCTCCCGGTCCGCGGACGCCATTCGAGAACCTTCTGACCCCATTGGCCATCAATCTCGCGAGCAATGTGCAATTCACACGGCCACTTCAGTTTCTTCGGGCTATGTCGGCAACCTTAATTCTACTGCGGATATCATTTCTGATTCTATCCTATTTCCTCCTATTTCTGATTTTATGCTTACACAGCTCTATTTCAGTCCCCAAACAATGGCCCGGGGCACAATGCAGTAGATGCCGAGCACGTGTCAGGGCTGCTCGCGTCGAGTCGACATTCTCTTGCAAATGTATGCAATTGTATTGTTTAAATTTATTGCCGCCAGTGGAAGTGGGACGAAGTTTCGTGCATTCAAGAGTAATCTTCCTGGCTTTGGTTGTAATTGAAAGGCCTACAATAAACGTTAAATGTGACAACGCCACAAATATTATAAACTAGAGTTTTCCCGCGGCTTCGCACGCTTAAACTATTCGATCTGGTAATTACAATTGAAATTCTGAGGTTTTTACAAAATTCAGCTGGGAATTGCCAAAATTTATATCGTGGTCTTCATAAGAACGAATGTTCAAAATTTCGTGACTCTAAGCCCAGCGGTTGTTGTTTCGAGATTTTATCCCTATCTCGTGGAGAATATAGAGGTAAAAAAGTAGCCGTGTGTTATTCCAGATGTCCATCTACCTATATACGAAATTTCATTTTCATGATTCTAAACCCAGCAGTTATTATTTTGAGATTTTATCTCTATCCCGATATTCCGGATTAAAAAATAGCCTATGTGTTATTCCAGATATGGTTCGTCAGATGGATTTCCCAGAATAGTAACCTACTTCCTAGTAGCAAAATTTCCGTTCGCATTTTTTCCCAAATGCTTTTTTTCTTTTTTTGCTTTTTTACTGAATCTCATTTTCACAATAGCGTTTTTTCCCAAAAAGAATCGACACAAAAACATAGGTCGGTTTAGGTTATTTTAAGTTTCCATCGGCCAGAAGGGCCAAAACTACGCAAAAGCTACGTAGGAGCTCCGCGTGTGCGGAGAGCTCCGTCGACACTGTATCTGTGTCGATTCCGACTGGTAAAACACGCTACTGTGAAAATAAGCTTCAGTAAAAAACCATAGTGAGAAAAAAACATTCGGGAAAAAATGCCAACGGAAATTTTGCTACTAGGAAATAACGATTCTGGGAAATTGAACTAACAACTCTGTTACGATTGAAATTAAATTCGCTTCTCAGATAGTTTGACTTTCGAGGAGGGACATAGGGTAATTTTATTCCGAAAAAATTGGACAGTTCCCGCGCGACAGCGATAAAACGAGTGATATTTAAAAAAAAAAAGTTTTTGATTGTTCATTATCTTTTTTAGGGTTCCGGAGCCAAAATGGCAAAAACGGAACCCTTATAGTTTCGCCATGTCTGTCTGTCTGTCTGTCTGTCTGTCTGTCTGTCTGTCTGTCCGTCCGCGGCTTTGCTCAGAGACTATCAATGATAGAAAGCTGTAAATTTGCACGGATATGTAGGTAAACTATGCCGACAAAATAGTACAATTAAAAATTCAAAAACAATTTTTTTTAGGGTACCTCCCATAGACGTAAAGTAGGGGTGATTTTTTTTTTGTCATCCAACCCTATAGTGTGGGGTATCGTTGGATAGGTATTTTAAAACCATTAGGGGTTTGTTAAAACGATTTTTCGATTCAGTCATTTGTTTGCGAAATATTCAACTTTAAAGTGTAAATTTTCATTAAAATCGAGCGTCCCCCCACCTCTAAAATCTAAACCGGTGGGTGGAAAAAATTCAAAAAATTCAGGATGGTAGTCAGTCTATCAAACTTCCAAGGAAAACTATAGCGGCTAAGTTTGCTTGAGAATTGTTAGTAGTTTATGAGTAAATAGCAGCGTAAGGTATAAAATATACCTGAACTCGGAAGATTCCGTATAAAATTCGAAATCCTTAGAAAAATATTACTTAATTTTTTCGTAATGGCTACGGAACCCTATTTTGGGCATGTCCGACACGCTCTTGGCCGGTTTTACTAATAATGTTTTCTTTTTATTTATGGTTCCAACGGAAGACCAGCTTCAGCCGCAAGGTTGACATCATGCTGAGTTGGCACCATTTCGTGACAAAATTTGTATTGTATTGTAACTCTTTATTGTTATGCAGGTGGTAGGACCTTGTGCAAGGTCCGCCCGGATTGCTACCACCATCTTGCTCGCTAATCCTGCCGTGAAGCAGCAATGCTTGCACTGTTGCGTTTCAGCGCGGAGAGTAAGACAGCCGGTGAAATTACTGGCACTTGAGGTATTCCAACTTAGACCTCTAGGTTGGCAACGCATCTGCAATACCCCTGGTGTTGCAGATGTTTATGGGCGGTGGTGATCTCTTACCACCAGGAGACCCACTTGCTCGTTTGCCTTCCAGTCGAATAAAAAAAAAAAAAAAAAAAAAATGATGATTTCCTTTTTCTTGTCTTCCTGTTTAATTTGTAAAATGTCACAAATAAATGTTTTTCTTTCTTTCTTTTCTTTCTTTATTTACGGTAAATAAAATAGTCGTATTTAAAAAAATGTACAGGACTGTGCAATCAAACTTAACTACCTAACCACATTCTGAAACATCGTGTATAAACTGAAAGATACAATGTACGTGCAAAAGAAGTAAGAGGCCAGAAAATTTACATCCTTTTCCATCACGTTTTTCATTTTCCTGCACCGTTAAATTTACGGCTGGCTTAAGGTTAACAGTGTTTTATCCAGCGTTCAATCAATCTGGCATATAAAGTCCTTACATCACATTTACGAATCTTATTATCTAAGATAGCCTGTACAGCCTCTTGGAGTACCGACAAATGAAACTTCTAATTATATACCCTGGCTCGTGCTGGGGAAGAATAGACTTTGTGACGAGGAGTTTTAGGATCAGAGTTCTTTGAGGCAGGATAGCATTCCATCCATTTTATTGGCGTGGCTTTGTTTTTGTATCTTTTTGTTTTTCTGGAGATTTTGGGACATACGGGTGGGGTGGAAGTTGAATGGACGCATTCATATTCATATTAATTTTAGGATTACGATAGGGTAACAAAAGCTTAGCTGGAAAAATACGCAAATTAAAGTGGCAATAGGCAGGCCACATCGTTCAAAGAACAGATAACCATTGGGGGAGAAAAGTCCTCGAGTGGCGACCACGAACCGGAAGACGAAACCAGACCAGGTCTCCGACCAGGTGGACTAACGACATCTTGAGAGTTGCCGGAAACCGGCGGATGCAAGTGGCGAGTTGTCGTTCATTGTGGCGTTCTAAGGGGGAGGCCTTTGTCCAGCAGTAGACGTCTTCCGCCTGATGATGATGATGATGATAATGAACAAAAGCTTTCATTGCGCTTGCGTTGCGTTGCGCTAAGAACGAAAGTCATCGACGTTGCTCAAAGAATTAGTTCGCTGAAGTGGCATTGGTCTGATCACATCTGTCGCAGGACCGATGAACGGTGGAGTAGACGAGTCCTCGAATGGCGACCACGGACGGGAAACTTTTTGGATCCATTTTCTTTAAGATTTATATTTTTTTACGTTTATTCATTAATACAAATTCAATACAAATTAAGTATACATGTCAAGTTATTAAAATTAAGATAAATAGACAGGTCAGACAAAAACACACTCAGTCAAACAAACCGCCCCGCGTCATACCCTGCGCAAAGGTGCCCATTACACTCGCCGCGTTGCCGCGTTGAACCGCGATAGACAACCTTTGCACCAGAAACGACCCAGAGAGGGGATCAAGACCTTTCTCACGAAGACGGAAAGATTTGGAATATTTTTGTGTTTTTACTCCAACTCCAAATTTTGTAACTTTTACGGTCATCCCGTAAAACCCATATCGAAAATTCAAACTGAAACATAAATGCACAGAAAAACCAGAAAAATAAGACCAGCGCTGGGAATCGAACTCAGGTCCTCGGCATTCCGTGCCGCGTGCTATACCGCTAAACCACCGCTGGACAACGGTACAGACACGAATTTCTCCTATGCACCACATATTTTAGCTTGATTGTTTCTTATTTAGTCACTTAAGCAGCGACACTAGCGACATCTATGCTGTAGCCCTTGTCGAGAAACTTCCATTTTCTTTATTATATTTTCTTTGCTGCCTTCTTAAATGAATGAATGAATGAATGATTTATTTTGAAAAACATCACAACAATATTACAATATTTACAAGGCCTGTCTAGGAAACAAAGGTATAGTGAATTTATTGTTGAGGTGACTCCAAAAAAGGATTTCACTCAGCATTTGTCGATACATAAAATGCAAAGACGCTGATTTTCAGTGAATCCTCTTCTTCTAGCTGTCATCTGTCAAAGGAGCTTAATCCGTCGCTCTGTCTTCCAACCGTCACTTTTTGTTCGCCGCACCTTGGATCTGTCTGTGCCCATCCAAAGGGCTTAGTCGTAAAGCAAGCCGAGGGCTTTAATGAGCTTAAGACGTTGCCGACTGGAATTGGGAGGTCATGGCACATATCCTCATGCCACGAGATTATTTTTACAAATACGCTAATTTGAGAGCATATTTATTTTTCAATCGACAAAAAAAAAACGGAGGACGTTCTCAAATCGATGCGCATATATATATGTATATTATATATTTATTTATTTTGTATGTGTATTATTTGTGATAACTCCGATAGCTAAGTTACTGGCTTGACAACCGTTTTCGGTTACGTTTCGATATATCGGACATTACTAATGCGTAATACTTACCTCCAAACCTCCATGCTGGCATAATGCTGCTGGCCAGTGCTGGCTGAATGTGCCAAAATCAAAGAGCGCGAGGTCAAAAAAAAAACAAAAGACGGTTTGGCGCGATAAGTTTGCTTCCGCTCTGTTACAAATTGAGTATACATTTATAACGGTTTTACTTTATTTCCTCGCATTTGTAATGAAAAGTAGAGTGTTCATCTCGGGTATAAAATATCATCATTTACACCCGCGAACTATAAGCACCCTCGCTCGCTTTACTCGCTCGTACGCCCAAATATCTTGTATGTATTTGATCACTTAAAACTCTTATTTATCAATCTACTATTAAGTTTTTGTTGCAATAAATAATCCCGTAAATGCAAGTCCCTATGATTGTCACGTTACGTTAGATTGGGGATTTGTCGGAGCCGCTCTATCGAGAGCGGGTTCGAGTTCGAAGGCCCCAGCTGTGAGACCAAAGCCAGACGATTACGGTTAAGTTATAGGCGAGAGCGGTATTTTATTTAACCGATTTTAACATCTTCATTATCGAACACGAAACTACCGTGAGACTCACTCATATTAATCACTAGCGTTCACCCACGGCTTCGCACTCGTAAATCATTAGATTCAGCAGCTGAATTGAAACTTCGGGATTCTTGAAAAATTCCCGTGAGAATTCCCGAAAATTAAATCGTAATTTTCATTAACGGTCAAACGGACGTCATATTTCATGTCTCTAAGTCCAGTGGTTGTTGTTTCGAGATTTTATCCCTATCCCGTAGGAATATCGGAATAAAAAATAGCCTATGTTTTATTCCAGATGTCCAGCTATCTACATACCAAATTTCATCCAAATCCGTCCAGCCGTTTTAGCGTGAAGGAGTAACAAACATACTCACTCACTCACTCACTCACAAACTTTCGCATTTATAATATAAGTGGGAAAGTAGGAAGTAGGATAATAAAGTCGACGGTCGAAATATAGAAAGTAGGTTAGGTTCGATATTTACTCACAAACTTCCGCATTTATCATATAAGTAGGAAAGTAGGAAGTAGGATAATAAAGTCGACGGTCGAAATATAGAAAGTAGGCTAGGTTCGATATTTTTACTGTCGACATTGCAAATTTCGATATTCAGATACGTGCCCGTTTAATTTGATAACAGATCATTTTGGTACGAATGTCTAAATATACAACGGTTCGAAATGCCTCATTATCAAAATGTATAAAGGTCAAAAAGTATGTAAATGTAAACATGTTATAATGAACAAAAGACAAAATCAATTGGATGCCACAAAAACCTAAGAGCCTTAATAGGTACATGATAGAAAAAACAAATAGAAGATAACTGGTCAAGATCTCAAAATAATCAATGGGTCGAAAATAATTCTCTTCTCAAATTGTAAAAAAGTCGAAAAGTACATAAATGTCAACATTTTTATAAGGACAAAAACATTTAGTCAATAGCGTCTTGTATATTTTGGCCCCAGAGTATTATGTCCTAAAAACTTCCAAACACAAAGACATCTGGACAGTAGTGAAAGGTGCCTAGAAAACATTTTGAGTAAAAGTGCATGTTGGCCATACCATGTTTTGTCCCCAAAATATTCAAAAAAATTGACCTGGTGGCACAAACGTTTTGTAATTTTTGACAGTGTTACATCTAAACTCCGGTTTCCCGCAACTCTCACGATGTAGTCAGTCCACCTGGTGGGAGGCCTGCCAACGCTTCGTCTTCCGGTTCGTGGTCGCCACTTGAGGACTTTTCTCCCCCAACGGTGCAAGTGGCGAGTTGTCGTTCATTATGGCGTTCTAAGGGGGAGGCCTTTGTCCAGAGTGGACGTCTTCCGGCTAATGATGATAATGATGACATCTAAACATTCTATGCATTTTGGCATTTGTGCCAAAATAACCTGTTACTTTTAATTTAATATGAGCGAGTTTCAGGGTAGTTTCATTTTCAAAAATACTGCTAAATGTTGTAATATCTTACCGCGTTTTGCTTCTACCTTGTCAAGATTGCCTCAAAGTGTGAGGTTATCTCAACGTATAACAGTTACACGTCGTCTGGAGAGTAGAGCCTTTGATACTTGGATAACGTACGCTGAAGGGTTATTTAAAAAAAATGGTTAAGTGCACATCGACTAATATGCACAGAGTAATTAGAACATAAGCGACTATGACAAAAATCGTAATAATATCAAAGATTATCAAAAAATATGCCGCTTCATGATTGGGGTCACTTTTAAACTTTTTGGGAACAGTGATTTTTTTTAAATCTTTAAAACGCTCTCCTGTAAAGTTTTCAAAATGGCGCTTGAATTAAATTGCCTTTTAACCGTCGATATGTTCTAGTAAAGTGTTTTTTTTTTCACGAATCCAAGAATAACTAATTCACTGAAAAGGAGAGGGGAGGCGTGTCTCGACCACTCAAAAATTTGCACTGCTGCGATGCACTCAGCACAGGATGGATTTTAAATATATCGACCCGGATAACTCACGTCTTAAATCGAGTTTAGCCCGACACGTTTCGGGCTAATATGTAGCCCTTCTTCCTCGGAGCAAAGTGAGTGTTTTTATTATACTAAACTATATTGTGTGTACACACACACAGTAGTTTGTAACAAAGCAAAATTATAGTATACTTTACACACACATACATTATTAAATTAGTAATTATAATGATCTGTACGATTTAGATCCGAATGCTGCTGTAACGTTGACCAATGATGGATTGTCACTGATACCAGAGCATCGTTAGTTAGATTGATGTCGCACTAATGACGATTGTTTAGTCACTAAGTCGTTATTGATGATGTTCCCGGGAAAACTGTTATTTGATTAATTAGGATATTTTATTAAGAGGATATGTGCTCATTGGTTGAGTTCAAGAATATGTTTTGTTGGATATTATTTAGTTAACTCAATATTAGAAACATTATGAGCGCTCTTTGGCATTATAAATAAATAAATAATAAATAAATAAATAAATATCACGGGACAATTCACACCAATTGACTTAGTCCCAAAGTAAGCTTAGCAAAGCTTGTGTTATGGGTACTAAGCAACGGATAAACATACTTATATAGATAAATACATACTTAAATACATATTAAACATCCAAGACCCGAGAACAAACATTCGTATTCATCATACATATATTATTTAAATATTATAGTAGATTAAGTAAATTAATCCCGCAGAATTCGTCGAATAATAATCTAACAAATGGGCATTATTAAAATAAAACTTGATTTTTCCTACTGAGAATCAAGAGCACAATCGATTCCCATGGTTTAAAAAATTTTTATGAGTCAGTTTTGTCACGTCCATACTAAGTGTACTTACGAAAAAACGTAAAACTGATTTTTTTTTGACACTTTTTTAAAATATCGGAATCGATTCTACTCTTGATTCTGAGTAGGAAAAACCTTATTTTTTCCAAAATTTAGAAAATAATGAAAGGGCTTCACTTTTTTAAGAAAAACGCCCAAATAATAAAATTTCTAATTGAATTAATGAAATATGGATATATAAAATAACATTGACGAAAATTATAACCTAAATTTGAGTGACCTAGAACTAAATATTTGTATGCTTGCTTGCATGCTGAAACCTACACGTACTAAAAATAATTCATGATCATATTACTGTATGCGTACAAATAAATATTTTTGAGAAGACGCTCTCTGCACCACTGCCCTCCGACTTGCACTTGGCAGCTTTATCTTCGTAATTTTAACTCAATTACTTTACAATTGTTCACATACCTGAGTCCAAAACGAACAGAACATTCTTTAAGACCATACCTGTCTCAAATCCGATGAAAGAAAACAGGGACGGGGTAAGAACTAATAGAACATCTGTCGCACGGGCTCTCGATAAAATAGAATTTCTCTAACTAAGTTATCCGAGACTAAAATAATGGTAGAAACGACAAAGCTCTGCTAACAGAACAGTGATTTTACATTTTTGGCGACTGGCTGCTGCGGTACGACCTTTTTTATTTATATAGTTTGTCAATGTCTTGCTTTTTAAATACGTTTTTTACTATGATTGTCAGTTGTGACTTGTTTGCGCAATCTGTCGGTTCCAATATCAATATTGTATTGTGCCTTGCTTATTGAATTATTATCGTTTAACCCGCGTTTTCATCAATCTTTCCATTAGTTTCCATACAGTCCACCACTAGCTATCTTATGTTGTGAAACAAGAATTATTTTTCTTAGTTGACATTAATTTGTAGACTAACTTTTGCCCGCGGCTTCCTCTGCGTGGAATCCGGTCATCGCGCGCTGTTCCCTCGGGAACTATGCACTTTTCCGGCATGAAAAGTAGCCGATATCACTCTCTGGCCCATACACTATCTCTATGTCAAAAAACACGTCGATCCGTCGTTCCGTTTCATCTTGAAAGACGGCAAACAAACATATAAACACACATACACACACTTTCACATTTATAATATTAGTGGGGATATGGATTTGTCGGTAAATCTTGACATAAGATTAAAGCTGTGTCAGGTTTGCATTACAATTGTAGTGTGTGGCGATTAAAATACGCGTATTTTAAAAATGTCTCTATGAAAATCTAGTAGTCTCGTCCGTCTGCGTGGTAAAATAGATCCCTGGTGGCTTTAAAACCGCAATAACACATATCTTACTACCTATCTATGCTGTCGCACTTGATAATTTAATATTGTTATGTCTTGTGTAGGGTTATCATTGCTGTGTTGTGAATGAATGTATTTCTTTCTTTCTTTCTTTCTTTGGTGTCATCAAAAGTTTGACCTATCTATACAATTAGTTAATCACTTGACGCTAACTTCTTTCGATACGAAATAAAAGAAATTCAATTAGTACATTCACAGACCACTATCTCCCGACCTTTCAGGCAATAATTGTACTGCTGCGAAAAAGAAATAGGCTGTTGAAATAAGTTTATAAAATAAATTCAATTACTTTTCTTCGTGGAAGCCGTAGTGACCTAGTGGTTTGACCTATCGCCTCTCAAGCAGAGGGTTGTGGGTTCAAACCCCGGCTCACACCTCTGAGTTTTTCGAAATTCATGTGCGGAATTACATTTCAAATTTACCACGAGCTTTGCGGTGAAGGCAAATCGTGAGGAAACCTGTACAACCTGCGAAGCAATTCAATGGGGCTTGTGAAGTTCCCAATCCGCATTGGGCCCGCGTGGGAACTATGGCCCAAGCCATCTCATTCTGAAAGGAGGCCTGAGCCAGCAGTGGGACGTATATAGGCTGGGATGATGACTTTCCTTCTTTACCACACAGGTTGCTCTTGCTACGTCATTCCATGCCTTTGTAGCAATCTTTAGCGCCATCTAGACTTCGATTGGAAAACTAGCTACATTTTACACTAATTTTGTTTTTCAACTCAGACGCATAAATACTGTATGATTTCCAAGTTTCATCCTTCGTCCTTCAAACCTCAGGCACATGTTTTAAAATTACAGTTCTCCTATTTAGTAAAATGCCTTTTTTGTCGGTTATTTCGTCATTTTGGCGCTGAAGTGTAAAAGATAAGATTCTTTTGGGACTGGGCAGGGAAAAAAGAATGGTCGTGCGTTATTTGTGGACTGGGATGTAAGAAAACCTTTGGCTATGATATGAGAAGAAAAAAAAGTCTAACGGAAAAAACCATCAATCAAACATTAATAATCACGTCACTTTCATTATGGGGTCGTAATTTATGAAATATATGAAATATCGAAATAATGGGCAAAAAAGAATAATTCTTCCTAAGTAAGAAATGAAAGAAAGAAAAAGAAAGAACATACTATCTTAAAATAAAAGGTACAACGTGATATAAATTCTTTCACATTTATGTCGGTTCGATTCCCAGACGAAGCAAGGTGATTTTTAAAAATCTTTACTTAAATGCAGAATTACTAACTTTTAAAAACAACATAAACTCTTATTTCAGCATCCTATCTTGGATATTGATGTCCCAAAGTATTGGAATGCCCGCTGTATACGTCGATGCAAAAGCACCCTTCGTGAAATTGTGTCACGGTTCAATTTCGGACATTGCAATGGAGAAGCCTAGCGTATGGTGATGTCTTTAAAATGTTGGTATTTTATAATTTGTATTTGACGTGGCGGCACAAAGTTCAAAGGACTGGCCCTTGTATGCAGTGGACAGAGAGCAGTGGAAGTATCGGGTAGGTCTTTGCTCAGCATTGGGACTAAATAGGCTAATAATAAAAAATATTTATTTATTTATTTATAATAACATTACATCTATCATTACAGTTACCCAATGCGATAGAGTAGCAAACACCTTACATAATGTTTTGCCTTATCCATTTTTAGTAGCTCATAACCGCTTAAAGATATCCATGAAACTGCCACACTGCCATCCTCAGTCATATCAAGCGCTCCAGAAACAAAAGACTTTTCAGGACTGGATAATGAAGGAGTTTTACGACGTATCCCGTTACATGGAACGTTTCGAGATAAAAACTAAGTAAAACGATACAGAGAGCGGAAGAATGGTCACAGTTTGAGGAAATATACACTAGCGAAAAAATAGGAAAACAGTTTCAGCATGTTTCAGTTTGTATGTGAACTCTTTATAGCACATAAAAATAAAAATACAAAAAAACCGGCCAAGAGCGTGTCGGACACGCCCAAAATAGGGTTCCGGAGCCATTACGAAAAAATTAAGTAATATTTTTCTAAGGATTTCGTACTTTATACGGAATCTTCGAAATATAGGTATATTTTATACCTTACGCTGCTATTTACTCATAAACTACTAATAATTCTCAAGCAAACTTAGCCGCTATAGTTTTTCCTGGAAGTTTAATATACTGACTACCATCCTGAATTTTTTCAAATTTTTCCACCCGACGGTTTAGATTTTAGAGGGGGGGGGACGCTCGATTTTAATGAAAATTTGCACTTTAAAGTTGAATATTTCGCAAAATAATGACTGAATCGAAAAATCGTTATACCAAACCCCTAATGGTTTTAAAATACCTATCCAACGATACCCCACACTATAGGGTTGGATCAGAAAAAAGAAATCACCGCCACTTTACGTCTATGGGAGGTACCCGAAAAAAAATTGTTTTTAAATTTTTAATTGTACTGTTTTGTCGCCATAGTTTACTTATATATTCGTGCAAAATTACAGCTTTCTAGCATTGATAGTCCCTGAGCAAAGCCGCGGACGGACAGACAGACAGACAGACATGGCGAAACTATAAGGGTTCCGTTTTTGCCATTTTGGCTCCGGAACCCTAAAAAACAGAGAGGAGAACAAAGGCGAGCTTGTCCCTGAAAAGGAATCTCTTCCAGCTAACTTAATTAAGAAAAGACAATTTATTATAATAGAGGGTAATTAAGTCGCGGTGTAAAAGCCAGATGAACGTAACATCGTTTATCCAAACTGTGCAGGAGAGCCAAATAACTGCGAAATTTTACCACTTTCAACTTTACGAGCTTCTTGACAAGTGAATATCCCACGGAAGAAAAAAAAAATACTGACACGTACACACACAATACAGCTTTCAGAAAGTTGAGAAATATTGTAATCATATTTGCTAGTACACCAGCAATAAATATTTTTTTGAAATTTGGTTGACATACGTTACTTTGGTCCTTAATTTTTTGAATATGTTTTTAACGTTTATTATTATTGTACTCGGATACGTTCTTCATGAAGTTAAATAATACATCGAAAATGAATACTTATTATCATCAAAAAATGTTACAAATTGTAATAAAAAAATAGACACGCAACAAAAAAGAACTACCTATAACATAATGAAATAATATAAGTATATCAAATAAAATAATATTGTTCTGAAATTATTTTCTTTAAAATAGGTCGGGCAACAACTTGTATTTACTAATATTTTCTAAATTTGTTGTTAGATGAGCAGCAGTTGGTTGAAGTTCAGGGCTTGGATAGTTAATTTTTTCTTCTTTTTCTTCTAATGAATAAGTTGGATCCTGAATTAAAAAAAAACATTAATTACATACGTAACTGTAAATCGCATTATATCACAATAGTATAATTATTTAATTGTATTTACTACCTATTTAGTAAAAAAAAATGTTTTTTTTTATGAATTTGAGGCAATTTAAAGCCTTGACACAGTTTAACTTTTAGGTGCAAGTCGGTCTAATCCAGTGAAAATAAAATCGGTATATAAATAAGAACAATAACACATAATACAAACATTAAAGCTAACTCAATTAGGTAGGTACTTGCCTAGTGCAAAAATCTTATTGACATCTTTTTTTGTGATCCTGAGACCTGGTTCCAAAGACTCGGTTCCAAAGCCGCCAAAATCTTCCAGTTACGAGTGTTTTTTTTTTATTTTCATTAACTAGTTTTTATTTATATTTTTTCTGAAAATTTTATCGGTACATTTTATTTTTTTGTGTAACTTTTTAATCTAAGATGACCTTATGGTCCCAAAGGAAGACCAGCGCCGTTCGCATGACCGGCAGGTTGCTGATTTGAGACCATTTTATGACATGCATAACTATATTTTATTAACATTTTAATTCTTTATTTTTATTTTTATCCATTGTTCTCATATTTGTCGGGAATAAATGTTTTTTTTCTTTCTTTACCTCAGTTTTTAGGTGCCATTTTAACGTATATTTATACAAATCAAAAACGGGCTGTATTATGATCAATAAAATGTAACTGCCACAATAACGTACATCGTACTACGTCGTTTTGGTCATTAATTGTACCTACTAAGTGTAAGAAAAAATAAGTGCCAAAAAACGTAAATAGATTATCCGTTGTTTTGTCTGTTAAAAGTTTATATGAAACTGGAATAATATTTATCTTCGGGACCTTGCCTAAGGGGTACTCTTTGGACACTTTGTTTTAGTTTTAGGTTAAATTTTTATTTTATTTTAAGTTATTGTTAGAATGTTATGTTTAATATTTATATTATTTAGTTTCTTTTATCAATAAAATATTATATTTAACAATATAACATCCAGATTGACGCATAAACTTTTACGTCGTTATGGTTCGTGTAGAATTATGAATCTTTCAAGTAGAATAATAACAAAGCATAATGTTGCGGTTGATACGTTGTTGTGGCCCTAAAAAATAGCAAAATCACTGCAAGTAATTCAATGGATTCCAAAATACGTTCTGCTGGTTCTTTTCAGTTGCTTTTAATGTGATTTCGTTTTTTTGGAACTAGTGAAATAACAACTGTAGGAGTACGTCCTTTTGTCAGTTCATGCAGGACCACATTTAGAACAGTTTTATAAAAAAAAAACGATTTTCGAATTTTTTGATGTTACGTTCATCTGGCTCTTACACCGCGAAGTGGACAGTAAAATTACGTGCGGTAAAGATAAGAAAAAGAAAAACAGAAATACTCAAAATAGAAATAAAATAAATATAAAATTATTTACATTAAAATTAACATCAAAACGCAATACAAAAGCGGACACAGATCAAACAATGATCTATAGACGGTGACAAGGCAATAAAAGAATGTTTATTTGTAGCACTACAACCTGCAATGGAGAGAACAATGCTAGGCGTTTCTTTGAAGGATAAAATCACATTATCCGACAAAGAACGAAAGTCTCCGACGTTGCTCAGAGAATTAGTTCGCTGAAGTGGCATTGGGCTGGTGACGTCTGTCGCAGGACCGATGAACGGTGGAGTAGACGATTCCTTGAATGGATACCACGGACGGGAAAATGTAGTGTAGGGCATCCTGAGATACGGTGGACGACTTTAAGAGGGTTGTTAGTGGTGGATGGATGCGAGGGGCTGAAGACAGAGTGTTGTGGGGCGCCATAGAAGAGGCCTGATGTAAGCTGATGATGATGATGATGAACCTGCTCTACTCCTGCTGCTGACTGTACAATAATATTTCTCTGAAACGAAACGTTGATGTCACTGTACTGTTCCACCAAAAGTTCTTGAGTGGTCTTTATCGTCAGTAAAGTTATGAACAAGTATAAATTAACGTGAACAGGAAAATAACAGGAATTACCCGGAGAAATAATAGGAAAACTTGAATGAGTGAGCACAAACACACATGTAATTTTCAAACTACGGTAATTGGTTTTATGATGAACGGATCAAAAATAATTTGAAGATTTGATGTATCTTCTTCTTCTAAATCGCTACACTCCTGGCAGAGTGGTTATGATAGATGGATGAGAATCAGAGAGGGTCTACTACTACAACATTTGAATACCTGCCTATCAAAATTCGTATCGTATCGTCCCGCTGATGCTAATATTATTTAATACAAGAGTGAGTAGGTACCGTGAGGGTGGGATAGATACATCGAGGGCAAAATGGGTTTAATGCTCGAGTTTTACACTCTGCTTTTCACTTCTATTGCGAGGAAATGGAATAGCAACAGTGGAAACAATTGCTGACTTTCTATGTAGCTTTTATTTTTCATGCTTTACCATATTTTAATTATATTTTATATAAATGAAAAACAGTGGTACATTTTTTGACATTCATAAGTGCTTGTTATAGCCTAAATTGAATAAAGATATTTTGTCTTTGGCTTTGACTTTGATTAAAAACCTTTCTGTTCGTGGCTGTTAACGTCTTTTCGATTTTAGGCGAAGATTTTACTTTACGCACTACAGCATAAAAAGTAATTTTATGTCGTCTAGATCTATAGCATAAATATAAAGTTTACGGGCATGAGAAGTCAAAAAGTAATTTCTGATTATTACGTCTCCGAAGTCACCCTGTGTAGCTCAACTGTCTTTACTTCGCGACTGTATCCGATACCCGTACCATAACCTTCAAAAGTTAGGTATTGTTCAGGTTTTTTTAATGAGTGAAGTTTCCTGTATCTCCGAAAAGGCTCGTGAAGATAAATGATGGTACGGTTAAAAAGTCAGTAAAATATAGAAAACAATAAATTACCCCCCGACATGGCTGTTTCATTAGATAATTCAGAAAAGGGGTTGCTTTTTGTTAAAACTTTTTTCATGTAACATTGTTCTTTGAGGGCGGGAAAAGTTTTTATTAGTGTTTAAAGTTAAAAGGTCCAACCATCGAATGTCATTATTTTATAGTACTGCCGCCTTAAGGAGAAAAACCATAAGTGACATTTTTCGCAAAATTTTCTTCTCACCAGCCTCGTACTCAGGAAAAAATACCGAGTATGAAGCTGGTGAAAAGTCAATTTTGCGAAAAATTACACTTATGGTTTTTCTCCTTAAGGCGGCAGAGTAGGGGTCGTTAAAGGATTTGCAGGTGGTAGAGCCTCGTGTAAGATCCGCCCGGATTGCTACCACCATCTTGCTCGCTAATCCTGCCGTAAAGCAGCAGTGCTTGCACTGTTGTGTTTAGGCGTGGAGAGTAAGACAGCCGGTGAAATTACTGGCAATTTAGGTATCCCATCTTAGTCATCTAGGTTGGTAACGCATCTGCAAACCCCCTGGTATTGCAGGTGTCTATGGGCGGTGGTGATCTGTCGCCATCAGGAGACCCACTTGCTCGTTTGTTATCCAGTCGAATAAAAAAAAGGGATGACAAAAAAAGCCTCCGACTTAGCCTTCTAACCTAACTTATCCGAGTCGGGGTGCCCAGGAAGGTCTTGCTTGCTCGCTTCAACATATCGTCACTACTTTGAAAAAATCTCGTATCTCAAATCAATACGTCAACAAATTTGACCCTTAAAACAATGTTTGTTAAGTTCACCCGGAAAGATCATCGATTTTGAGATACCAGCTTATTTCAAAGTACGGACGATATGAGTTTTAGGAGGTATTATATTAGGAATATTATTATGCTATAGGTAATTAGATTTACCACGAGCTTTGCGGTGAAGGAAAACATCGTGAGGAAACCTGCACAAACCTGCGAAGCAATTCAATGGTGCGTGAGAAGTTCCCAATCCGCACTGGGCCCGCGTGGGAACTATGGCCCAAGCCCTCTCATTCCAAGAGGAGGCCTGTGCCCAGCAGTGGGACGTATATAGGCTGAGATGATGATGATGATGATGAGGTAATAAGATTCTAGAGTTATCAATACTAGGAGAAACTTGCTTTAGGACTTTAAATGAGTATGCGCAAAAATTATTACGACAAAAAAGTGGTATGCCATTCATTAGTATGCCCTACATTCTCGGTCAAACATTTTTAGGACAAAAAACGTTATGCGATACGATAGGTACCCGGTCTACCGCCCCAAAGTATAATCGTTTGCATGTAATAAAACAAGCCAATAGACGTAAAATCAAGGTACGTGGAACAAAATCTCGAATATAATTCATAAAATCAATAGACGTGTCTGTCAAGATTTATCTTGGTAGATCAATTTCCCAGAATCTTTATTTTCTAGTAGCAAAATTTTAACTTGAAAGTTTCGATTTTAGCGACTTATTCATTTGATAGGAACTTGTTAAAAAATTGATAGATCACTTATTTCGCTGATGGTACCTTACGGCACTAAAATGAAGAGCACGATATAAAATTTGAAAATTCCCAGGGTAATTTTGTAAAATCCCGAAATTTATATTGTTACCATCGAATAGTTTACGCATGCGTTTAATTCTGTTAAAGAATGTTTATGCAAAATTTGAAGTAGATTGGACCAAGGAATCGCGTTGTCCCATACAAACTTTGCCCCCCTTTTTCACCCCCTTAGGGGTAGAATTCCGGAAAATCCTTTCTTATCGGATGCCTACGTCATACAAAGAATACACCCTCCAAGTTTCACGTATCTACGATCAGCGGTTTAGGCTGTGCGTTGATTCGTCAGTCAGTCATTCAGGACAAAGAATTTTATATGTACAGAGGATAAATAATAAGTCATCACCGCAACTGATAACGCTCAAGATATTATCTCACAAGGGTTCCATTTATAGATAAACGAGCCCAAAAAAGAGCCTCAACCACTATTGTGAAGACATCCTATAAATTTTCAGGCCATAATTTATTATGATTTCTAAAGAGGGGAGAAGAATGAAAAACTCAAACCCGTAAAGGTGGTTTAATTTTATTCCATCTACTTTGTATTCTACGATAATTTTACTGAAAGCAGAAATGTCGCCCTAAAAATGAACAAACAATTTATAATTTTGTCGTATTTTTTATAAAATTTTCCCTGTCACGTTTTTATGTTTAACCTGAGTAAGAATTTTTTGCACGAATCAGTGTACTTATGCTATTTTTTTTACAAAACATCTATTTTTATTAAGATACTTACCTACTTAATATCTGTCTAAATATTTATACGAAGCGGCAAAAAATTTGACCCTCAAATATATGAAGTAATAGGAAATTTTGTATGAAGATTCAGCCAAATTTTTTGCCGCTAAGTACCTATATCAAGATAAATAATAAAAACTGCATCAGTATTAACAAAAAAGTTTGTTGAAAAATATTTTATAACAGTAACAATAATAATTAAAACATATTAATTTGATAGGAACTTCTCTAAAAATTTATAGACTACTTATATGGCTGATGGTACTTTATGAAGCACAAATTGTATCATTTTAGTCTAAGAAGCTGCCTATGTAGTAAAAAGAAATTGGTTCAAGTAGCAACTTGTTTAAGTATCAAGTGGTCTAAAACTAAATTTCTTTGACTCAAACTCGACGGAGCTCTGCTTCGCGGAGCTCCTACTCCGCGTGGCGAAGGCGGCGCCTTGACGCCACTCTAAGCTAACCTACCTAGTTTTTTCAACTTTGCGATAAAAACAGGTCAGGACCTGTTGCTTTTTAGACTATTTGGTACTTAGACAAGCTGCTTTTTAAGACGAAATGGTACTATTAATTCCTGGGTAAAATGATGGGCCCATATTGACAAAGCTGATGGTCCACGTCTAATTATTAAGTACTACATCAGTTAAAAGAAGCTAGGACTAGCTAGGTTAATCAAGGCGTGTAATTCACATATTTTTCTAATTTTGCATCATGGGTTTGCTCTCTCCGTTCTCTAGAGGCTCTTCTTTTTCCTCTTCAGGATCGTTCCAGTCAGCCAGTTCAGCAGTACCTAGGATAACGTAGATGAAATTGCTGATGAGGTAAAATCCTGCTGCGACGAAGAAGACCTTCCTCCAAAGTAGTTCGCTGGACTGAAAAAAAAGAATCAAAGGGCGTTTATTCAAGCGTTTCAACCGCCTGATTTATTTGGTCATGCTTTTTACGAATTGGCTCTAGATTTTGATGTCGTTTTTATGATTATTTGTAAGTGTTACTGTATTTCTATCAGGTTACCAAAAAACTTTATCAGAATATTCGGCCATTTTTACAGAAAAGTGTCCAGAAAAATGAGACGGTTGAAACGCTCGAATAAACGCCCTAAAACTACCGTGGTAGCTTAATCGTTGGATTTATTGTCTGTGTAGAGAATCGTAGATACAAATCCAGGCTCGCACTTCTAGTTTTTAAAAATTCAAAAGCGAAATTTCATTTGAAATTTACCATGAGCTTTAAGGGACGGTGAAGGAAAACGTCGCGAAAATACCTTTACAACCGGCAAAGCAATGTAATGATGTATGTGAAGTTCCCAATCTCCACTGGACACACACGGGAAATACAGTCCAAGCCAAGGCCTTTGCCATGCAGTGGGACGTATATAGGACGAAACAAGATAAGACAAAACTTTGGGGACTTTGTCAAAATGAATGCTAAAGTCATAGATTTCAATTTGACCTTTACTTAATTTTAATCAGGTCATACTTACGACGTCAGTGAGGATGAACCCGGCAACCAAAGGTGCTAGGGACCCGATGCTGTTGGAAGCGAAGTTACTGATGCTTATCATGGTGCCGGCGAAGTTGGGGCTGATGTCGATGTGATTGATCTGAAGAAACGTAAAAAAGTAAAAATAAGCATTTTTGTTGACTCCGAGTTGTATCCGAGAAAAGTGTCAAGTTGATACCAACGATAATATGTTATCACATTGCTTAAGACTAATTATCTAACCAAAAACTTAGCTGACGTAGACATTTTATATACAAGTTGAGGAGAGAGAAAGATTTAACTACAGATATTTTACACACAGAAAAATGGGCCAATCAACTTTTTTACCGACACGAATCTTTCCGCGATATTTTTCAAACAATCGCAGATTTTTGTAAGTAAACATGGTTTTTCTGTAATTTAATAGATGGTGTACATGAATACTTGCCATCCTACGTAAGTTCAACCTATTAAACCGTGAAATATCTAGTCGGAAGTACGATTTTTTGGTAACGCCGGAGACAATTTCGGTAACGCAGGAGACGCCCAAAGTGTCGATGAAATAGCTGATTGGCCCAAATACATAAAAATGATTAAATAAATATCGTCTAGTATAATAAAGAAAGTAGTAGAGAAGTGAAAATGATTCCAAAATATACCAGGTAATAAAACCGGCCGAGAGCGTGTCGGACACGCCCAAAATAGGGTTCCGTAGCCATTACGAAAAAATTACGTCATATTTTTCTAAGGATTTCGTATTTTATACGGAATCTTCCAAGTTTAGGTATATTTTACACCTTACGCTGCTATTTACTCCCAAACTACTAATAATTCTCAAGCAAACTTAGCCGTTATAGTTTTCCTTGAAAGTTTGATATACTGACTACCATCCTGATTTTTTTCAAATTTTTCCACTTACCGGTTTAGATTTTAGAGGGGGGGGGGACGCTCGATTTTAATGAAAATTTGCACTTCAAAGTTTAATATTTCGCAAAAAAATCACTAAATCGAAAAATAGTTTTAGCAAACCCCTAATGGTTTTAAAATACCTATCCAACGATACCCCACACTCTAAGGTTGAATGAGAAAAAAAAAATAACCGCCACTTTACGTCTATGGGAGGTAACCTAAAAAAAATTGTTTTAGAATTCTTAATTATACTATTTTATCGGTGTAGTTCATCTATATATCCGTGCAAAATTACAGCTTTTTAGCATTGATAGTCTCTGAGCAAAGCCGCGGACAGACAGACAGACAGACATGGCGAAACTATAAGGGTTCCGTTTTTGCCATTTTGGCTCCGGAACCCTAAAAAGTGCTTATCAACAACATAAAATATCGCAATTTACATAACCGTTAACACAAAACTAAATAATTACAGCTTTAACGAGCTTTCCATAGGCAGGAAATTGCCAACTTTGGATTCGCCGTAACTTTGTAATCCTCGTCATAACTTTTGACAGTAGATAGCGTAATCTTTACACACTAGTGCATCAGTTAAAATATTACTGTAAAAGGAGCCTTGAGGTTTGAACTGGTTAATATCCTGGGCTCGAGTGGTACGTGTGGCCCTTTGGCAAAGGGCTTTAAAAGCAAAAGACCTTAAGAGGAGGATATTTTACTGCCAATAACTCGATATGGCTGGTAACTTTGCAATGTTGTTAGTTTTTATCGATTATTCCATAATTAAATGAAAATTAAAAATGTTGTGGGATAAAACTGTTCATAAAGTATAAGTTAATGTGTCTATTCTAATAATTATGCATGATAGATTTTTTGTATCCTTTTAAAACGAAAAAAAATGTTTATTAACAGTTTTTTAGACCATCGATTTTTATTAAGCCATGGATCTACCCAATTATCATTTTGCCAAGCGTGTAGCATTGCCACCTCCTGTGTTAGTTGTCATGGGTTCTTCACAAAAAGCTTCAAAGATAGTGATATCCCTTCTTGTCACAAAGCTCAACGGAACCGTGAGTAATTTCGGTTAGGGTTCCTCTGTGTTAGTGAACCTTTTGTTTTCTGCATTTGGACAAGGAAATTGCGAACAATGTGCTGTAATTAATCACAGCTATTTTCTGATGGTGGATTAAATTTCACTGTTTGCTTGTAATAATACAAGGGGATGTGGATTGAAATCGCATCCGGTGAACCCGATTTTTTTATAACATTTAAAAAAGGCAAATATTTCTTAAAGAACAGTTATTGAAAAGGCCATGTTAGTGTAGTGGTTATGACCTATGTAATGGTCTGTCAAGCAAATATAAGATCAAATCCGTTGTAGTCTGAGTTTTCAAAAATAATATGCAGACTTTTGAAATTACGGTGAAGAAAAACGTCATGAACAAAATCTGGAATATACATCTGAATATAGGTGGGAGCTTATTCTTTAGCAGTTCTTACAATATAAAGATAGTTTGAGACCCTGCCAATAATATAGGATAGTTTTTAACCCGAAAACTATATAGTTCCAGTGGACATTCGATGAACGAATTTTGGAAGATGGAATAGTAGGCGATAGCAAATTTCATGAGACAATAGACTTAGTCCCAAATAAAGCAAAGTTTGTACTATGAGTACTTTCCGGAGGTCCATATCAAGAAAAAGAAGAAGTAGAAGAAGAAGAACATTGATTTATTTGACAACATGAACAATACAGGATTGGCACACAGAATACAAATAAACAATAAACTAATTATAGAATGTCTTTGCCAGTGCCTTGCACTGCGTGACGAAAGGAACCGGCTCAGCTTATACTGCGCTATATCAATGAACTGAAACAATTACTTTTCTCACCCGCAACCTTATGATAAGTACGTTTAAGCAAAAAATTTGGACTTACATGGAATCCTAAATTCGCCGCGACCTTGAAACTGCAAGTGGCCACGAGGATCGACTCGACGATGTATATATCTTTTTTCACGTAGGCCAAGGAAATGAGACCGATTGCTGCAGGGAAACATCCTGAAAACATATTAACATGCATAACACAACAAGCTTTCATTTAATTTTTAACGTTCACCCAGCTTAAAGGCGAAAAATAAGGACGGATAAAATGAAAAAAATATATCGTGGTCGTCATTGACGTTACACTAAAAAGAGTAAAACTGAGTAAAATGTCAACCCTCTAAACGAAGAGGTTGAGATTTCGAGATTATATCGCAATTCCGTAGAAGTATCGAGATTATAAGTAAAACCAAACAACAACGATGTAAAACTAAAATTCGTTTCTGATTTTAGGTCTGTTTCATCACTTGCCGACTAACTAAGAGTCAGATAAAAGTAATGTCGTTTTTGTTTATTCGGACAAAACAAACGGAGACGGCATTACAGATACCCGCCACTTAAAGTTAGTCGACAAGTAGTGAAACAGCCCTTAAGTATCCTTCATTTTGTAGTTAAGATTAACGTGCTAATTACCCAAAGTTTGAGCCAGTTTCCTGGTATGGCTAACACTTAGAACCTTCTTGACGATCAGCATGTCAGTGAACCAACTGAAGAAGAAGTTGGTTAGCCACATCATGAAGAATGGAAGCGCCGTTAAGAGACCGTTCTGAAATTACATAGTGTTTAAGAACATAATAGAGAACATGAATGAAATGAAACCGAGATGGACTAAAGGTTGGAAGTTGTATAACCTCTCAAGTAGATAATCAAAATAGAGTTTTAAAATCAAAGTCAGAAAATCTTCAGTCAATTTAGGGTATAACAAGCATTTATGAATGTGAAAAAAAATCTATCATTGGTATTTGAAATGTACCAATAGTTTTACATTACAGTTAAGAAAAAATTATGATGGAACTTGTATAAACCTGCAAAATAAATCAATGATGGAAACTAAGACTCAAAGGTTCCTTATTCTAACAAGCAAGAACGAGCATAGGTCCTGATGATGATGATGATGATGAATCGGATAGTATGACGTCATAAACAAAACGTTAGTTTGAAAATTTAAATCTTTCTTTCTTTTTTTGAAGTCTATTTATAATAACAAAGGTTAAAGCAAGAACAAAACCGAACAATTCAACAATAACAGACAATAACAGAAAACTGCTCACCGCCTTGATGTTGACTTTCATGACCTTATCCATAAAGGCAGGGACCTCAGTGTACAGGGTGAGCTGACCCCAAGTCTGACCGATGTGAGCCAATATGATAGCCCACATGCCTTTGCTGGTTAAGAGTTTCTTCCAAGGAACTTTTAGGTGTTTCTAGAGGACATTATTAAAGGTAAGTTACTAAGGTATATAAAGATTTTTTTTAACAAAAATGTAAAACTGACTCCAAAAAAATAACAAAAAATGAAACCAACTACAAAACACATAAAAACATTTTTCTAGGTAGGTACGTCAACGCTGACACAAAATACACTATCATGATCATGATGCATGTATTGAGAGTTTATTAAAAGTAATCACTGTAATTGCAAATCTTGAAACCTGTTCCCCTTATAATAAATAAATACCTTTTGCTGAGTTTGACCCAAAGCCTCTTCAATATACCGTCTTTCAGCTACAGAAATACTTCGATGCTTCGCTGGTGAATCCGCTCCAAGAAACCAGAGAACTGTTCCAGCGATACAAGCCAAGAGTCCGTAGAATCGAAAGATCCCCGGCCAGCCCAGAGAAGAAGCTGCTATGAACCCAGTTATGGGCATGCCGAGGACCGTGCCTAAAGCTTGTCCTGAAAAAATAGCAAGAAATCTCATCATCATCATCAGCCGGAAGACGCCACTGCTGGAAAAAGACCTCCCCCTTAGAACGCCACAACGAACGACAACTCGCCACTTGCATCCACCGTAAAACCGTTATTGTAAAATAATGCAAGAAATCTATTTAAGTAAAATTGGTTTGAGAAAATCATTTTTTTAATTCAATTCGTTTATTCTGTAAATAGGCCTCTCTTCCACGTCAGTCTTTTACACGTATTTTTTTAAACTACCAGCGCTTTCGGAAATACCATCATTGCCAAGAAGAATGTGCTGCAAGAATCTTGGTAGAAAGTTTTTTTTTTTAATATAAATTCACTTGAGCATGACAAGTTTAAAAGCCAAAGCACTGTGAGGCTAATGTACAATATTGATTCTTTATAAGGAATCAAAAAATTTGTAAGATAAAAAAGGTAATTAACTATTTAGAATTTTTATACTCTCACGCTACTTGACATGATCTTTATTGTTTTCACCTGAATACGCAAATGCTGTAAGTCTTCCACGTTCTTCTAAGGGGGTCCATTTTCCAAATGCCGTGTGCATGCACGGTATAACACAAGCCTGCATCAAGCCTTGCAGGATCCGGCATATCACGGCTGCTATCCAATTACCCTAAAAGAATTTTCAAAAATAAACTAAGAAAATCTTGGATCGCTTGGAAGAAAGGTTTCCTAGAAGAGATTGCTCTTCAGCAATAAGGCTGCCTACTGCTTACCTTGTAATTTTCTTTCTGTATACATGTTTTCCGTATCGCTTTGTGGTATTGTACTGGACAGACGGTCCACTATACTGTTAAGGCCCTAATTAAATCAAAGACGCCTTTTATGGTACTTCTATTATATTATTCAGATAACTTGCTTTGTTGGCAGCTCGAATACCAGTCTTTTATAATACTCTATTGTGACCGTTCGCTGTAATAATCATATTCAAATATCGAACTTAGTTTCTAGTATTAATTGAACGGTTACCAAAGACTTTCACACAATACAACCACCAAAAAAACCACCACTAAAAAAAGGTCATTTTATTTTGTAATTGATCAACCACCACCAACGAGTGAACGTTCGAGCGCTCGGACGTTGTCATACAATACTATGTCACTCACTCATACATGGCATTCACTGCAAAAATATTCTACAGAGGGACACAATTCAGTTGATTTGATAATTACATTACTACATCTATGAATAAAGCTAATTTTTCTAAATCTAAACTAAACAACGTCTAAACTATATAAAAAAACATCTAACAACAAAATCTAAATTGGAGTGTGTTTAGAATTGTTCGTGTAGAATTTTTTCTCATCCAACACAAGTCAGTATCCTAAACAAAAACAAATGACAAGCAGTTACTAACAGATGATACAGAATTTGTTGATAAAGTATTGAACTCTTACATAGTAAACGGCCCAAGGCATGCAGAAGGATATAATCCCGTTGACGATCAACGCGCCAGTGAGAAGGCAGCGAGTGCCAAAGCGATGCGCGAGCGCACCGGCCGGCAACTGCAGCGTCATGTAGCCCCACGTGAACGCGGACAAAATGGCGTCTTGCTTTTTCTTGCTCCATGGGAATGATGGGTACTGGACAAGCAATAGAAAATACAAATAGATCCAAAGTAAGCAAAACTAATACTATCTGTAGATACCTAAGCGCGATGAATAAACAACATGGTCATACGAGGTAAAATTGTAAATGTGACACAAAATTAAGTGTTTCTAATTCAGACAATACCGTTAAATAATATAGTGTATTTGGTCAATCAATAAGTCTTATTTCATTTTAAATTGTCCATATAATAACTGCGTGATAACTTCAACAAAATCCTGTATTCGGACTCGTTTTACTTATTGAGTTATTGAATTTCTTTGACTAGATTAACTAAGCTAGAAACACTAATTTTGTATCAGGTTTAAAACTCCACTATTACACAAGTTGTTTTTCTTATTAAGTTTTATAAATAAAATAAATCATTATTTCTAAATAAAGAAATTATTGATGCAAATAAAATTGCTGCTAAAGAATCAGATGACATTGTATAAGTAACAATGCAGGTAATGATAAATTCTGATACCTTAACCATAAAATATTCCGTTATCTTATCAAATTAATCAAACTACTATTTATTTAAATAAAACAGTTTGTTTAAATGAAAAGATAAGATTAGAATAAGATCAGATGGTTAACAGCAGTGCAATTTCAACAAAAGAGATAAGTATCTAAAAAAAGGTATCACATTGAGTAGAGTAATATTTGGAGTACCGTTAAAATAATGTAGTGTCATTCTTACAAAATTAAATAATTGGGTTAAAGAAAATCAAAATATTTACTTACGGGTTCGTTAAATACAATTCCATTGAGAATGCTAACACTTCCCTCGCTGTCATTTTTGACAGTGTCATTCTCATTAACAGCTGTAATGTTACTGTTGCCATGAAATCCATGGACCATAGCAACAAGTGATACTCCCACACAAGTCCTTATGCTGTAAGCTACAGTAAAACAGAAGAACAGTATGATGGTTTGTTGATGTCTGTAGCCCCATCCTGGAACATGAAAGAAAAAAATTACTACTAAATTCAAATACTTTCTAGTATCTGATCTGACACCGTAAGCTTCTATTCAAACCTCAATATTCTTCCGGTCGCCTTTAATTCCAATAATCCCATTGTAAAAAATATTCCCCTATGACGAAATAAGTTTGACTTATTTACAGCTCCTAAAATCAGAACACAGATTATGATCACATTTTTCTATTCAGTTTTAAATTTACGTACCAATTTTTTGTTGTTCTTCATCCAACACCATTTGAGCCACATTTTGTCCTTCTTGGTCACTGTTTTGTTCATCTAATTGAGCCATTCTGATATTATTTTCTCTAATCACCCCACAAACTTAATTGCGTCTAGAGTTATAATTTGCTCACAATATGATAATGTTTCTTAGCATCCGGCAAATCATTTAATATACACAATTTCTTATCAACAGCAAATACTACGACGTAACAGTAGTCATTGTATTATTTTCCCAGTAAATAACTTCACTGATTTCAATGATTACAATAATTTACGATTGAAGCATTACCTACATCACATTTTATTTCAGTTCATGTACACATTAATTAATGTGTTTGTTATATGGGCGACGAATTAATTACATCAAAATATAGTTAAAAATACACAAGAGAAAATTTTATAATTTGAATTGGTTGTTATCCCCCTTCTTTTCTTCTCAGCTTTCTTCTACCAAATTCTTGGTGTAGGCCTCCTTCAATCTCTTCCACTCCCATCTATTTTGGGCAGTTAGAGTCCAGTTGCTGCCCGCCACCTTTTTTATATCATCTTTCCATCTCATTTGTGGTCTGCCCACTGGTCTTTTCTGTTCCCATGGTCTCCAATGCGCAAAGAGCAATGGAGAGAAAACTGGTTGGAGCCACAAGGAGGGACAGGAAGATTAAGAAATGGCTCAGAAAGCAAAGTAAAGTCGCCTACATTGGTAGAAGGATAGCGAAGCTCAAATGGCAAAATGGGCGGGACATATTGTCCGAAAAACCGATTCGTGGTGTAGAGTTGTTCTAAATTGGAGACCATGGGATTGGTTGTTATATTTGCCGAAATTTCTACTACGAATGAACCAATTCTGCTTGGTTGTGGAACAGTTGACCAAATCGATAATATCTAAAATGCATTAATGAATATCGCAAGTATCCACTGCATCAAATACCTTAACTCTATTATTCCGCAGGTGTACACCCATCTTACGCAAACATTTACTAATACTTTGTCATCTTAATTAGGTGTCACAAGATTTTGATTCGACTGTAAACATACTAAACGCCGTAATTTCCTGTCCACCTTAGACGAAATTGCGCAAACTTTTGTAACAAATTCTGTTTTGACATTTCTTTTATCTAACAGGAAAATATTGTTGTTCCTTTTTAATGTGACCCTTGGTTAGTTCTTGCTTTGCTCGCGTGGCTCATGCACATTCAGTGTTGCAAAAATTTAGGAATAGAGAAGTTAAAATGTGATAGTTACTGGGTCAAAGTGCATTTTTACGTGTTCCATCTCCGGTCTTTAACCCGTGTGTGTGGACATCAGAGATCGTATTACTACACATTATGATGGTAATCTCCGTTCTTGTTTCTTGTTGTACAAAATCAAAATTATTTTTGACCGATACAGATTTATGATTGGTTATTCGGAGTCTTTTATATATTTTATTTCAACTCCAATTTTGTTACTTTTAAGGTCATCCCGTAAAACCATATTGAAAATACAAACTGAGACATGAATGCACAGAAAAACCAGAAAAAGAGACCAGCGCTGGGAATCGAACCCAGGTCCTCAGCATTCCTTACACACTAACACTGGACAGCAGTACAGACACGAATTTTTCCTATGCACCCATAAGTATCTCTGGTTTGTGAGATAGTTGTGATTGATCGTAGGGAACATTTTTGCACCAAATATTTCGGACAGTTAGTTAACTAATTATTAACGTCTAAAATAATACAAAATGCCAAATATTTAATTGTTGATTTATATCCACATCTTATCTACTTTTTGCATTTAATTTTAAAATAAATAAAAATTAAAAACTACTATTTCTTTTCAATTGATAAAAAAAAAAATGAAAATTTCTGATATTTTATTTGGCATAAAGCCATTCATCAGTGACAGCAAAACTGGATGTAACCTGATATAAATTGATAGACCTGCTTTAAAAAAAAGCAAAAGTTTTAGTAGATTTCTAAATGGATTTCGATGACAGATTAAACAAGTTTAATTTTTTTAGTATTTATTTATTAATTCGAATTCTTCTCCATGAATAAAATAACCACATATTATATTTTTTTAATTCAAATAAATTAAGCGTAACATTATTTTTAAGCCATCCATACTCATATTAAAAATGCAAAAGTGTCTGTTTGTGTGTTTGTATGTTTGTCCGTCTTTCACGTCGAAACGGAGCGATGGATCGATGTGATTTTTGACATAGAGACATTTTGTGGGCCAGAGAGTAGACATTAGGCTACTTTTTATTCCGGAAAAATCTATAGTTCCCGAGGTAATAGCGCGCGATAACAGAATTCCACGAGGGCGAGGCCGCGGGAAAAAAGCAAGTAGGTTATACTTGTGTGTACTATTGTGTGTACTAATATTATAATTATAATATTAAAAGTGGCTCCGAAGCGGTAACGTTTCGTGTGTGCTCTGCCTACCCCATTTGAAATACAGGCGTGATGTTTGTGTGTGTTTTGTGGAATTGTTGTTCGACTAATCAACTAAGAGTTACATTCTACGATCAACTGTAATTAATATTTTTGGTAATTAAAAAATACTAAAATTGAATTTAAACTTACTTATTTATCACCATATTATTACTATTTTTTAATAAACATATTTTCGTTAATAATTGTATACATAGAATGGGAATAATATAATTACATTAAAATAAAACTATCCTAAACATAACAGTCATACACGTACACAAAACTTACACTAAATTAAATAAAAAGAGGCCCCCGTGCCATGGTGCACAAAAGGCTGGCAGCATTCCCCCATTGAATGGTGATGGCAATTTTGTTGAGAGAGATAGCTGCTAGCCTCTTGGTCTCCTGTGGTATTGATTATTACAAATGACATTATAGTAATAATAATAATAATAAATTAATTTATTTCTGGCAACTTAGGCCCATACAATAAATACCTCACAGACTAACATACATTATTTATTATTATACATTACACATACATTATTTATTTAAATCTAATAATAATAATGGCCAGAGATCACATACAATGAATTTCTATTTCTACACTGATACTTAAATATCAATTAGGCTTTCTGGACACGTGCAATATCGCTGCGACCACACCGCTACTTAAAAACGGTGACGGTAAAGACGCATCTAATGAGCACCGTTTTTATTGCATACTCTCCACACCGCTGCTCTAAATACGCAAACGGTGCGGAACCACAATTACGTGCCGTAAACGTCAGAAGTTTACCCACCGTCCGCACTCCGCACCTTCTAAAATGGTCTCGCCGGAAGACCAGCGCTGGCTCCACCACAGGAGTCCGCATTTTACGCTGAGACGGGACCATTTCGGGCGCAAGCAAATGTGTATTTTCGATTATTTTTTATTTATTTTCTGTCCCGAATACATTTTTTCATTTTCATTTTCAATGCTCTCTACCAAAAGCCATGACGTTTAAATACAAATAACTTTATTCCGCTTGAAATACGGTACAAGAGGTGTTAATTAAAAGACAATATTGGTTCACATATTTTACCATCATCTGGCATGCAAAATGTCATAAATTACAATTATTATTTACGGCACGTCACTGCAGTTCCGCACTGTATGCGTATTTTGAGCAGCGGTGTGGAGGGCATGCGATAAATACGGTGGGCATACGATGCGATGCGTCACAGCGATTCCGTACCGTCACTGTTTTTTTTAAAGTAGCGGTGTGGCCGCTCCTTAAGAGAAGTATCGTGAGTTCCGTCTTGCTGAGATTGGCTCATTTGCTCTTTTGTCATCAAACCGACCAAAAACGTGAAACGAATTTGAAACTTGTGAAATGGACTGCACAATACGACATTTGACTATTTTTTATGTGTTTTATAAATTGAAACTACACAATGCCTGTTATCGAACAGAGAAACATTTTTTAAGCTACCTTTACAAATAACAAAGTTATAAAGGTTTGAAATTCAAGATTAGACAGAGAAGGATATACTGGCATGTGACGTTACATGCCAGTACCGCCATACTTGCTGCATACAGACAAGCGTTTGAGAAAGAGACAAGTATATAGATTTTTCAAAAAATCGATGTAAATCCAATTTTCAACCAATTCAAGTTTTCTCTTCTCTAAACACTGTCTGTATATCTATATTTTTATAATAATATTAAGACATGGCAAATTCAGAAGTTGTCAAATACCGAATACTAGACTTCAGTAGACTGTCTCTGAAACTCTCACTATGAGTAAAGCTAACTTCTACCTTTCGTAAAAGGTTGTAGTTTTAAGGTTGTTCGATTGGATTTTGCATGCTTCGCTCTGATGAAAGCACATCTATACACTTTATTTCAAATTAAAATCATCTTCTTTCTTTCATAAGCATTGGGTCTTCATCTTCCTTAGTCACTTCTTCTTCTGGCTCATTCCAATCCGCCAGTTCAGCAGTTCCAAAGATAACGTAGAACAAATTGGTGACAAAGAAGAAGCCAGCGGATACGCAGAATACTTTGCGCCAGAGGTATTCGCTCGTCTGAAAAAAGAGGAAATTGAAAATATTTTATAATTTAAAGCCGGGTGCGGCCTGTTATATGAACTTAGATCATACTCGTCAATCAGAACAACATTAGTACAGCGGCTTTTAAAAATAATTACTTTTTATTTATTTACACTTTGAAGTTTATACGAAGAAGCAATGTAAAGCAAAATGTTTAATGTTTGTACTCGTAGCCTGATAGGCCACGTCACTAGGGTTCTAAGATGGCGTACATTAATAGCAGTATTTAATATGTATGAAAAAAAGGAAAATTTAATTTTAAAGACTCCATTATTTTTAAAATTCATAAGTGCTTGTTGTAGCCTAAATTTAATAAAGATATTTTAACTTTGACTTTGAATAAGCATCCAATTCACACGATGGGAGCCGGAAATCGTGGCAACGCTTCCAAATTGGCGACGTTGCCAAATCGCCGCCAAGGTGCAAGGTGCAGGGTGCAGGGTGCAAGGTTGCAGGTGGTAGGACCTTGTGCAAGGTCCGCCCGGATTGCTACCACCATCTTGCTCGCTAATCCTGCCATGAAGCAGCAGTGCTTGCACTGTTGTGTTTCGGTGCGGAGAGTAAGACAGCCGGTGAAATTACTGACACTTGAGGTATTCCAACTTAGGCCTCTAGGTTGGCAACGCATCTGCAATACCCCTGGTGTTGCAGATGTTTATGGGCGGTGGTGATCTCTTACCACCATTAGACCCACTTGCTCGTTTGCCTTCCAGTCGAATAAAAAAAAAAAAAAAAAGTGAGCAATAGCCGATATTTTTTTGTGAATTGTTCGGATACATAGCCGGCGACGTCGCCATGGTTTATTGTTAGTTTTAGTCTCATACTGTTAGATGGTAGTACTGTACTCTCTTCTTTCTTTCCATGACATCCGAGTGAGACAGAGATCTTTACTTACAACGTCGGTCAGAATGCAGCCAGCTACAATGGGAGCCAAGGAGCCGACGCAGTTTGATACGAAGTTGCTGATACTCATCAGTGTGCCAGCAAAGTTCGGGGCAATGTCGATGTGGTTAACCTGTAATAAATTTGAAATAAAAGAAGTTAAAGTGAGACATCCACTAAAACATCAAACATGTCTTTCATGCAATGTTAACCTTTCATAAAATTAAAATAATACATCTTGCAACATTGCTCGCAGGACTGATGGCCGATGGGGTAAAAAGGTTCTCGAATGGCGTCCGCGGACCGGGAGACGAGTTGTCGGTAGGCCTCCAATAAGATGGAGCGACGGCCTGGTTAAGATCGCGGGATCGCGGTGGATGCGAAAAGCACAAGACTTGTCTGATTGGAGAGCCTTGGGGGAGGCCTATGTCCAGCAGTGGACGTCTTTCGGCTGACATGATGATGATGATGACCTTGCAATACGTGCACGATGATACAATCAATACCAGACATGATGAATTTAGTTAAATACCGGAACTTCTATTCGACTGTTAGACATAAAGGCTTACGAGTGCGAAGCAAAAGCTAGTGTAAATAACATTATTTACGTATGTTTGTCATTTCAGTTCATCGATGCACACTAATCATGGAACTGGCGTCGGTCCAAGCCTATTGCCTGATATTAATGGCAGTGAAACAGTGAATTAATCACTAAGACACTTCTTAGTTGGGTGGGGCTTTATAGCCACTTGACAGTCTGACGATACCAAGTATCCAAAACCAAAATGCTTCAAACCGCCCGTAGTTACTTTAGTATCGTAAAGCTTAACTTTGATTTTGTGAATAAATCATAAATTAAATGCTATTGTTTTATTTATAGTATTTGAATGGGTAAACATTAATTTACGTCTCAGTATTTCTTTTTTATTCAAAACCTTATAGTTAAAAATTGTGAACACACAGCGCGTTTCATCTGTCGATAAAAAACCCGGACGGTTTGAGGTATAATTGTTCTCGCGCTCCGGACTGTCAAGTGGGTAGCGTTTTTACCGCCACTACCCATACGCTACGAAAATCGACTAAAGATAATAATAAACTTACGCATTTACTTGTAATAAGCTTTCTAACGATATTACATACAGGTTAAAGCTTATTCAATAGACAGGAGCATTTTAACGAGGCTTCTAGCATGCAAAAGAGGGTGCGGAGGAGGGGAACACTCTGCTGGTTTAGGTATTTCTTGTTCATTTTTGTCTTTTATTTAGCATATTTCACTCGAAACGACACGTCAGGTGGTATCAGACGGTTAATTTTTCGTTCGGTTTTGTCTTTTACAAAAGGAAACAAAAGTGCCAAATGAATTAATTGACATATAAGTTTACTCACATGATATCCCACATTCGTAGAAATAGCAAATGCACAAATAGTGACTAGAATGGTTTCCACGACGTAGATATCTTTATCCACAAACGCCAACGTGATCAAACCTATCGAAGATGATATCGAACCTGAAATAATACATTTCAATCATCAACATTTAAAAAAGTAAGTTTATTTACTCTTGCTTTCATCATTTTGACTAAATCAACACAGCTAATCAACTTTGCAGTATATCTTTTAATTACTGCAGTAGATTTAACAGTCTGACAAGCACTCAGTTAGGAAAAAGATAACCTACTTATAATAGCCATAACGCCTAAAAAGGTTTCCAATGCAGCTGAGTTAAATAGCTAATTCTTAAGCCATTTGTCATTCATCATGATATGGCATTCGATAAGCACTAATGTAATTATAAGAGAAATAAAATTATTTACTGTGATAAAATTTTACTACTATACTTCGTCCATGCTATGGGCCAGGAATGAACTTGGTTAACTATTCAGTCTTTTATCTAATGAGAGATAAACAGTGACTTGCATTATAAAGATATGTTCTCAAACAGAACGTACCGATACTGTTAGCCAGTTTTCTGGTGTTGGTGACGCTGAGGTACTTCCTGACGATGATCATGTCGGTGACCCAACTGAAGAAGAAGTTGCTGAACCACTGTACGAAAAACGGGAGAGCCGTCAGCAGACCATTCTGAAAAAAGATGATGAGTCAATGAGTTTGGTAAAAACAAAAGAAGTCGAACCTTGTAGAAGATAAAAATGGATGGTTCAGATATGACGGTGCACTTTGATAAAGGCAGAAGAGTAAACAATAGTCGATGTATCGGTACTGAACTAGCAAAAAAACTACAAGTTTCGCAGAAGTGATAGAAGAAGTAGAAGTAATTGCAGTGTCATCTCCGCGAACTGGTGCCTGTGGGTTCGCTCGTTGCGATAAACAAATATCTTTATTGCATCAGTTCTAGAGTATAATTCATAATTCATTTATTGCGTTTCATGTTGTACATTAGGTCTTACATTATAAACAATTCCAGGAACATGAACCCTGCTAGGGCACAGAAATCTTTTAAATATTTACTATAGATTACAATTAATTGATTATTAGAATAGGTTTAAGACTTAACACTATCAAGTTTTATATTAAGAGCATGTCAAACACAGAATAAAAAAAATAATAATAAAAATAATAATAATACAGACAATGATAGTAATCTAATAATTCATATTTCATTTATTGCGCGTTTGCTGGTCGTTAAAAGAGAGTGTGTGTTAAATGTATGAGGTTCTATAAGGCGATGGATTCACGTCTGTCTTCATATACAATAGTTTATTATTTTTTATTCCCTGTAATTCCTAATTTTCATGATCTTTTTTGTTTCTAGTATTTCTGTCCTACTCAGTAGTATTTTATCTGTCATGTTAAATCGTGGAATAAAAATAAATAAATTATGTGAAACTGCTTTATCCAAGGCTTACCGCTTTAATGTTGACTTTCATTATCTTATCCATGAACGCTGGCACCTCAGAGTAGAGAGTCAAGTTACCCCAATTGTATCCTGTATGGGCAACTACTATTGCATAAAGACCCCAGGAGCGCATCAGCTTCTTCCAAGGAACTGGGAGATGTTTCTGAAACGGACAGCAATAATAGTAAACTATACAACAAGAACATGAAACGAGCCATTTTACCCAAGACGTTCATATAGCCTTCCTAGCCGGTATGGCAAGGGTAAGTCGAGGGTAAAATGGATTCAATGCTCGAGTTTTACACTCTGCTTTTCAATTCAATAGCAAGGAAATTAAATAGAAACAGTGGAAACAATTTGTTCACTTGCTAGGTATCTTTTCTTTTCCTGGATTGCTATATAAATATGATTTTGTAGTTTTATTGGTTTATTTTGATTGATTTTTAGTTTTAAACAAAACAAAAAATATTAAAAAATATATAGATTTTTTGTTAGTGGCTGTTGACACCTGATTGCCTTGGTCTTAGACGAAGATTTACATTATGCCCTAGAGGATAAAAAGTCATTTTACCTCGCCTAGACGCAGCATAAGCACGAACTGGCGTCTGCGGACCGGGAGACGAGCTGTCGGTAGACTTCCACCAAGATCGCAGACGACCAATGAGCTGGTTAAGATTAGAAGATTGCGGTGGATGCGGAAAACATCGGTCTGAACGAGAGCCTTGGAGAAGGCCTACGTATATACAGCAGTGGAAGTCTTACGGCTGACATGATGATGATGATGATGATGACAGCTGACATGATGATGATGATGGTAGATAGCTTTCTGAAACACGCAAAAACTTTCCAAGCTTAGAACTACGTTGTTACCTTATGTTCATTTCCACTTTGTCCTAGAGCCTCCTCGATATACCGGCGTTCGTTGGCCGAAATAGACTTGTGTTGAGCTGGTGAGTCAGCCCCAAGCCACCAGAGCATCCCTCCCACTAACCCTGACAGGAGGCCGTAGAAGCGGAAGATACCCGGCCAGCCCAGCGGAGAGGCTGCTATGAAACCCGTAATGGGCATGCCCAGGACAGTGCCTAGTGCTTGGCCTGGAAAATAAATGTGAAGACAAAATTATTTATTTACGTATACAAACTGTAGTAGTAAACTTGCATCGTAAACAATTATTATCCATAGTACGAGCTTTGCTTAGTTTGAGAGTTTATTTATTTATTGTATCAAAATGTGTTTATTGCTACAAATGAAATAAAAAAAATGCTAAAAATAACTTAACTAAACTTATCTACATAGAATAAAAAACTTACATAAAATAAAAATGGAACCTAAAACTAAAACAAATTATCTAAAGACGACCCCTTAAGCAAGGTCCCGAAAGTGCTGGCAGCGTTTCCTCTTTGAATAGCTAGGCTGATTCTTTGTCACCTGTGATGTCTTGAAATTTCTTTAAAAAGTTTTAAAGCGCTAGGACCCCACGAACCAAGGGCCTCGATACCGAATGAGACAAAGTCATATTCGATGCCTAGATCCCTGTATTTGGATAATTTTGTCTTTTCAGCCGCTTCAGATGCTGCACCAGCTCTGTTGCAAATGTATTTATTTATTTATAAATTACATCTATCATGACCAACAAAATTGTCACAGGTTCTGACCAGGAAAAAGGTTGGCCAGGAATTGACTGAAACCTCGTATTAAGGTATCAGGAGACCACAAATAATTTTTGAACGGAGAAATTTACCGCTTTTTAAAACCAGGACATAAAATCTAAATAGATAAAGATATATCGGGTGTGGCTTGTAATACGACCAAATAACTAACAAAGGTCGTACTCATCAAATTGAACAACAATAGTTCGGCGACTTCTAAAAATAATGAAGTCCTTACATAGTCCCTTTTTCATACAAATTATTTAAATACAGTTATCATGTACGCCTTCCTAGAACCTAACTGAGTCGCCTGTCACGGTACAAATATCAAGCATTTTGCTTTACATTGCTCCTTCAAATAAACTTTAAAGTGTAATAAAAATAAAAAAAGCTAAATATTTTTAAAATTAGCTAAACTAATGTATAGTTGTAATGTAGTATAAGTCCTTGTTACAGCCTAAATTGAATAAATATATTTTGACTTTGACTTTGAATTAAAATTCGATCAATGATGACGATGAGAATGATGAATATGAAGTTAGCCAAAACGTCGAGATTACCTCCATAAGCAAAAGAAGTAAGTCTTCCCCTTTCCTCCAAGGGAGTCCATTTTCCAAAGGCAGTGTGCATGCTTGGGACGATGCAAGACTGACTCAAGCCCTGGATGATCCTGAAGATGACCGTGAGCACCCAACCGCCCTGGAAAACAAAAACGGGTCCATATCGGCTCGCATGCCTACTGAAAGTCCGAAAGTAATGTTTGTCAGAATGATCGTTTGTTATAACTCTTTTTTCTCTGAATCCAATAATTGTTTGGAGTTGGTATAAAATAAACCTAACCTAACACAGTTTTCTTCCTACCGGGTTGTTTGGAACGAGTCTCGAAATACCCGTTACTTAATACGACATCAGATCTAAAAGACCTTTATAGGATTAGCATTTAATATTTCAAAAAAATTAAATGTTTCGGTGGGAAAAAAATTATGAAAAACGATGATTCGGACAAAAATTACGGTATGACTAGCGAAGATTATGCGAACTTTGACGCTCCCCTTTTTTCGTATGTTTGGAGAAGTGAAGAAAAATTTCAAATTAAAAAAAAATCAGACTATCATTCAAACCTTGGACTCCCGTTTCACTTCTTGAAGAGTGACATTAAAATAAGCGCAATATATCTTCAATTGTCAGCTTAAAAACAGTTTCGTGTTTTTATCTTCAAAAATTACAGACTTCTGTACATAATTTAAACCCTTTTTTCACTCATTTAAGGATTCAATTTCGAAAAACACATTATTATTCCTTGTTAACATTTAAAAACAACACCTTGTAACGGTTTCAAAGTACATTTGGAAACCATCAAGGCGCGAATATGTTTTGAATCACAGTTATTATCATATTTGTCATATCTATTGCGAAACTTCGAGATACGTACCTAGATCGGCCCGCTGACGCGCGCCCTAGATTTGGAGATCGCGGCGCCGCTCCGCTATGCCGTATCAGCACAACGTGACAGCCCTCGTGCAATTTACTTAATTAAGATTTTTATTAGAAAAGATCATTGTGAATCTAGCATCGATCACTCTCGCACATTAATTTTAATTACTTTGTAACTTTAGTTAATTATATTTGCACTTTTTCTGAACTCCTGCCTTTCTCTTGCACCCTCCGGCCGCAACCCCTATAAGTGGCGCAGTCGAGTAAAGGGGATTTTTACGGATCGGTTCGCGTACTACAGGGAAGATTTCCGTATTCGCTTGAGCCGCCCGTGTGGTTCGCGTTCGTGTTACGTCGCATCCAGTTAATCCAGAACCTACGAGGAGTGCAGCGGAGGTATCCAGACATTGATAACGCAAGACGGACAGCAGTATGTTCATGTAAGTACATTTAAAATCTTTTAGTGGTTGCCTATTTTCCTTCCTTTATTTATCCTGTTTAGGAAAAAAATCAAGATTTTCCACCCCAGGCAATCTTCGAGTCCTAGGTTAGTTAATAATAGACGTCAGGCATTGGACGTTAATAGAGATTTAAATATTAGTAGTGATAGTGAACCTCAGGAACCTAGTTTTATGGATCAGGCAAAAATGTCCGATCTGGATCAGGTTTTTAAGGCCCTTCGGTTGTTGCCGGAATTTGACGGTAATCCGAACGTTTTAACTAGGTTCATAGGTTTGTGCGACCAACTGGTTACTGAGTTTAAGGCTGACACAAATGATTTAACGAAAGCTGCCCTGGTTAATGGCATTTTGAATAAGGTGGTAGGTCCAGCCGCCAGGTTGATCAATGTCAGTGGGGTCTCAGATGAATGGTCCAGCATTCGTAGTGCGTTGGTGAATAATTTCGCGGATCAACGCGATGAGACCGCTTTATATAACGATTTAGCTCTTCTCACTCAGAGGTCATGTAGTGCACAGGAATTTTATGAACAATGTCAAAATTTGTATAGTACAATAATGACGTATGTGTCGTTACATGAGACAGTTGAAACTACTATTAGTGCTAAGCGCGATCTTTATAAGAAATTAACGTTACAAGCATATTTACGCGGATTGAAGGACCCGCTGGGGTCGCGTATCCGGTGCATGCGCCCCGAAACTATTGAAAAGGCTTTAGAGCTTGTTCATGAAGAAATGAACACTATGTACCTTCAGCAAAGAAATGAGTATGTGATGGGTAAGAAGGCCATTCCGGCTCACTCATTCGCACAGCAACCTAGTTTTGGCTTTAGAATGCCCTCGAACCCCATTGTTAACACGCCGATTTTTAAAAATTTTAATATGAATACGCCCCCTGGACCCTCGCGTCCACAATTTATACCCCCCTCTGGTCCTCATTGGAGGCCTAACTTTATCCAGCCACGTCAAGCTGGCCCTTCAAGAACCCAACAGATGTTTAGGGCACCACCCCCAAATTACAACCCCCAGAGTAACGTTTTCAGGCTCCCAATTCGTAGCCCGTCCACGCATTTTAACCCTCCTTCGCAGGTACAACCGATGAGTGGTGTAAGTCATTTCGTTTCAAAGAATTTACCCCCTACGCAGTACAATACGTCACAGGATTGGAAAAAGTCCACCACTAGTAATTATTTTAAGCCGCAGGAGATAAATTTTAACGACTGTTATGGCTATGAACCGCCATATGAAGAGTATTGTCCTGAATACTATTCTGATTACGAGACTTGCGACTACTACGATTACGGGTTAGTTCATGGGCAACAGGAATTTTATCCAGAATATTCTGAGTTTAATCAACCAATTATGTTGGCCGACACTGAGTTAGATATACCGTCCGAGCCTCACCAAAGCCAAAAGGACAAGGCGAAAAATTTTCAGGGGGACCGGAGATTAAACAAATTAAAATAGAAATAAATCTCCAAACCCAACGTCAGCTACCTTTTATTGAAATAAATTCCCCACCATTGAAGCTTTTAATAGATACAGGAGCGAATCGATCTTTCCTTAGTCCTGAAGCTGTAGGTCGATATTTCCATGATGTGCCGCTAAATTACGACCCCTTCGAGGTGTGTAACGTTCATGCCGTAAGCAGGAGCGATCACTCAATAACTTTACCAAATTTCCCTGAGTTCAATGACCCAAATAATGTCACGTTTTTCGTATATAAGTTCCATAATCATTTTGACGGTCTCATAGGTACTGATTTACTAGATAAGTTTGAAGCCACCATCGATTATAAAAATAAAATTTTGAAAACCCGAAACGCATCCAATTTAATTAGGACATACGATTCACATAACCCTAATTTATGTGAGGAGGTTATTCCGGCATTTTCATCAAGGTTAGTGAGAATCCCGATTAATATGCATGACGGCGACGCGTTAATACAGGAACAAGCCATTAATAACTGTTTTGTTAGAGAGTGCATTACTACTGTGAATAATAGCATGGGTATAGTGGAAATTTTTAATCCGAGCCAGAATGACGTGGTTTTCTCTGTAGGCCGCGCCGTGACCGCCGATTTGTGTAATATTGAGTGCGCGCGTACTGAACAAGCGCCGCCGGGGCCGCGAGTAAGGGAAGTGCTCTCGCGCTTGCGGACGGATCACTTAAATCCTGAGGAAAAGGCTAACTTAGAATCTCTGTGCGCGCAATATGCGGACGTGTTTTATATTGAAGGGGAGGCTTTGACATTTACGAACAAAATTAAACACTATATAAAAACCACAGACGAAATTCCGGTTTATACAAGGAGTTATAGGTACCCGTTTGTTCATAGACAAGAAGTTCGGAACCAAATTAGTAAAATGTTGGAGCAGGGTATAATTAGACCGTCTAGTTCTGCTTGGAGTTCACCTATTTGGGTCGTTCCCAAGAAAGCCGACGCCTCGGGTAAAACTAAGTGGAGAGTCGTAATAGATTTCCGGAAACTGAACGAAAAAACTATTAACGATAAATATCCTATACCGAATATTGCTGATGTTTTGGATAAATTGGGTAATTGCCAGTATTTTACAACGCTCGACCTTGCTAGTGGCTTTTATCAAGTCGAGATGAACTCTGAAGATATTCCGAAAACAGCATTTAATGTTGAGCACGGTCATTTCGAATTTTTACGAATGCCCATGGGTCTCAAAAACAGCCCATCTACGTTTCAGCGGGTGATGGATAACGTACTTCGCGAATTACAAAACACAATTTGTCTCGTCTACCTGGATGATATAATTGTTTTTAGTACATCACTTCAAGAGCACATTGTAAATTTGGGAAAAGTTTTTCAAAGGTTGCGAGAGTCCAATTTTAAGATTCAAATGGACAAATCGGAATTTTTAAAATTAGAAACAGCCTATTTGGGACATATCATTAGTAAGGACGGCATAAAACCCAACCCCGACAAAATAGCAGCAATATTAAATTATCCTTTGCCCAAGACGCCGACTGAAATCAAGAGATTTTTAGGTTTGTTAGGTTATTATAGGAAATTCATCCCTCAGTTTGCACGCATCACGAAGCCCATGACCCAATGCTTAAAAAAAGGTTCTAGAATCATCATCAATCAACAGTACACAGATTGTTTTAGGAAATGTAAGACCCTGCTTGTTAATGATCCGATACTCCAATACCCTAATTTCTCCAAAGATTTCATTGTCACCACAGATGCCTCGAATGTAGCTCTTGGCGCTGTCCTTTCACAGGATTCAAATGGATCGGATAAACCAATAGCATTTGCATCCCGCACCTTAAATTCCAGCGAAATCAATTATAGTACAACTGAAAAGGAGCTATTGGCTGTGGTTTGGGCTACTAAATACTTCCGCCCTTACCTCTTTGGTCGTAAATTTAAGATCATAACTGATCACCGCCCTTTGCAATGGCTCATGAATACTAAGGAGCCCAACTCACGTCTAACTCGCTGGAGATTAAAACTAAGCGAGTATGATTATACAATCGTGCATAAGCCAGGGAAACTCAACAGCAACGCCGATGCTCTCTCCCGAGTAGAGATATACAATGAGGAAACATCTTCCATCATAGCAAATCCATCCGAAAAACGCCCCACAGCGTCGAGTTCGCGGACCATAACCGTACACACTGATGCTGAAAACCCAATTTTAGAAGTTCCTATCTCTGACGAACCCTTGAATATATTCCACCGCCAAATCGTCTTTACAGTAGTCGGAGATGTGAAAACCCGGCCAAATGTTTGCAAGCCCTTTGACACCCACATTAAAACTAGCTTACAATTATCTAAATCTAAACTCGAGCAAGATGTGGTAGAAGCGATCAAAACTTACGTAAACCCGAAAGTAAAAACTGGAATCCTCATTAAACCCCCTATGGAAATGTACTCAATAGTTCCTATTATTCAGAACAATTTCAAAAACTCAGCTATGAACTTAACACTAACCAAAATTGAATTAGAGAATGTAAAAGATTATTTGAAACAACAAGAAATCATTAGAAATTACCACGAGGGTAAAACGAATCATCGAGGTATAAGCGAATGTTACCTAGCCCTATCCCGTAAATTTTTTTGGCCTAAGATGAAGCAGAGCATTGCTAAATTTATCAACGAATGTGACGTCTGTGGTCAGGCTAAATATGACCGCAATCCTATTAAACAGAAATTTCTTGTAGTACCTCCACCAACCAAACCCTTTGAAGTAGTGCATTTGGACCTTTTAAGTATCGACAGTCAGAAATACCTCACAATAATAGACGCGTTCTCAAAATACGCTCAGGCTTATTGCCTACAGGACTCTACAGCAATAAGCGTTGTGCAAGCTCTATTAGCATTTTGTACTCACCATGGAATTCCTCTAACAATAGTTACGGATCAAGGGCCAGAATTCACAAATCAAATATTTTCAGAATTTGTCAGGTTGCACAAGATCCAGCATCATAAAGTTGCCCCCTGCACGCCGAATGAAAACGGCATGATAGAGAAATTCCATTCCACTATATTGGAACACTTACGCATCTTGAGAATAGAACAGCGAAAGGAAACTGTCTGTAATCTTATGCCTTACGCATTGTTAGGTTATAACAGCTCCATACATAGTTTTACGAAATGTAGACCAATAGATTTAATTACGGGACACTTTGACCCCCGCGATCCTATAGATATAAACTTATCGGAACATTTGCTACAACAATATATGCAGGAACATCGTAATAAAATGATTAAAGTATATGAGCAACTTAGTAAAATATCACTTCAACGTCGTACTGATATCACTGATAACTTAAACAAAGACCGTGAGCCAAGAGCAAATTATTCACCAGACCAGCATGTATTTATTAGAAACCCCATGGCTGCCAGACAAAAATTAGCCCCTCGTTACACCAAGGATACAGTACTTGCTGACCTCCCAATTCACATTTATACAAAAAAAAAACGAGC